>VZTV01038025.1:0-11697 GCA_013400875.1 Anhinga rufa
CTTTACTTGCTGTGTAGTTCTCAGTAGTGGGGCAGAAAGAGAGAATGTCTTCAATTACAAAGATGTCTCTTTAGACACAGACTGACAGTGCTCATTGGAGAGTGTTTATTGCTTTCCTTAACTTAAATTTTTAATTAAAAGGAAATTTTGCCTTCTGTGGGGCCTGTTTCTTTCTCCCCACTTGAGAGATGTAGGTCTGTATCGCCTGTTAATGCTAATCTTCCCTGCATGGCCAGCCCATGCGTTGGAACGGCTACAGGAGGAAAAATTGTTCCCTGGATATCTCTCTGCTTTTCTGATGAGTCTGATTTGTGATGTGCTTAAGTCTGGAGCAATGATACTCACCCAATAGCTGCTCATAAGTCTCTTGCCCAGATTTAGAAAGGGCTCTCCTTGCAGAAAATAGAAGACAAAAACATTCGGTGTCTTGATGGGAAGCGGGTCTAACGGGGTCTGCTGTGATGTAAAAACAAAAGGAACAGTGTTTCCAGCTAGAGCGCCAAACGTCTTGGAGTCCAATGCGGAAAATGTTTATAGTGTTGTATAGTTGTATTAGTACAGACTGAAGGAAAACAGCTTATTGAATGACTATTGGGGACTAGATTTTGTACCAGTGGACTATCAAATAGTGGACAAAGAAAAGCCCTCTGTACTATGGAGTGGTAGCAGGGAATCTGTAAACAGTACTCGGCTTCCTGGTACAATGTACAAAGGCAAATGCTGTTCTCAGTCTCATTGAGGGCCCTAAATTCGCTGTGGGGAGTTGGGCTGCGATGCCAGGAGGCTGTGTGGATGCCCGTGGGCACATGGATTACCAGGCTCGAGGTACTGCCAAGTCCTCCCACAGGGACACTGTAAAAACAGCATTTGGGGAGCTGTTGCCTTTCCACTCCTCCACTCCCAAGACGCTTCATATAAAACCTGTTTACTTGGGCTTGTTTTTTAGCTGACATTCTCTAGTTGTGTTTTGCTCGGCGTTTCCTTGGTGTGGTGAGCACTAATGCATGCAGAGCAGTCACTTTTCTCTGCACCAGCCAGACTGTGTGTGGTAACTGTAATGCTTGTACCCCTCTTGGTGGAATTTATCTCTTCTCAAGCAATAAACGTTATTAAAGCAGCAAAGTTTGGTAGCAAGCTCATCAGTGCTGTTTGTTTAATTGTCTTTACTGTCTTCACTGCTTTGATAGTGCTATACTAATGCCAGCTGTTGCCAAGACTGTAGCTGCACAGTGAGCCTAGGGCTGTTGTGGAGTCCTGAGATGGTTTGGCTTTTATGCTGTTGCAGCAAGAGAACAAATAGTTCTCCCTGCACATTGCAGAATGAGGTGTGAGTGAGCTGTCATGTCGTCTCGAGAAGCTGGACCAGAGAGCTAGGCTGAAGCCAGGGCCTGAAAAATGTAGCCTGTGCCTAAGTGCCAGGGTGAAAAATAGTTGGGCTGCCATTCTCCCTCTTGTGTTCATAGGCAGTGACTGAGGAGGGCTTGGATTTGAACATGAAAAAAAAAACCCCAAAGATGTCTCCATGTTAAACCTACATATAGGCTAAAAATTAGTGAGGAAAGAAAGATGTGAAAGAGTAGAAAAGGTAGAAGTGTGGTTTTTTTACTGTTTTCATGCAGTGTGTTGTGTCCCTTACTGTTCCGCCTCCAGAAGAAAAATGTATTCCTTGTTTGGTCTCAGCTGGTGTGAGCTGGTCCACTTCCTCTTGTAGATCCTTAAGTATCTTTGAAGCCTTTAGCCTCAACACCTTTCAGCTCTGTCCTTCCAACAGACATGGATTTGCTGAGTCCCTCGCAATTTCATAAGTTATATGTGCTGAATTTCTCCATTCCTCCCCCCTGAAGTACTGGGATTTCTTAGTGTGTGATGAGTGCCAGGGTGGGATCCTTCTTGATATCAGCCTCTAGGTAGGAAGTGACAAACTGGCCTGAAAACCCCCTAAACCCTAGTACCCTGTAGCAAAGGAGGTGGAAGACGTTCTTTCTGCTTTGAAATCTGTAGTGTTTTCATTGCTGCTCCACTGCAGAGTTGTGCGCTATCCTCACAGGCAGCCATTCCTTGATGCTTGTGTCTTGCATGGTTCTTATTAGCAGCCATGATCTGCTGCACCCTGGCACGCATCCCTGCAGCTGAAGAGGTATCCAAAAAATTGTTTACTTCCAAACATGAGAAGCCAGCTGTGATGTTTACTGCCCATTCATGTTTGGAAAATCATTCTGTGGCCAAAAGAAAGCTTAAAATCTGGAGACACTTTGGCATTTGTCTAGCTGAGTGGGTGGATAGATTGTTTTCAAGCCTTGATTAAAGCACATGTATTGCGGCACAAGGATGGAGAAGCATAACAATGCAAATGTAGTGTGAAGTTTTGTTTAGGAGCTGAAATATAGATATATATGGTGACATGCCAAAATTTAAGGTGCAAGTCTGGTGCAAGCAAATAAGTGGCACGCAAGGCCAAGAAAAGCCAAGGACAAAGACAGAAAAACGTGACCTGAATAGGCAGACCATGGACACTAATACAGTCTGTTATGTGTAAGGACTGCATATGTGGGACAAATCACTGTCATCCAAATCTCTCTTTAAAAAATAATGAGACACACAGCTACCACCATGAAAGCTTAATGTGTAAGGTCTGCTGTAAATTACACTTCAGGGTAATGTGTACAGAGACTCTGAATGCTGGAACTGGTGCCCCCCTGAATATAATTTGAGGCACATGTGGTAGTAATTCAAAGATACTCTCTTACCCTAATTTCTAATGTATGTATCTTGTAGTGTAGTCTTGTTAACTTTTGCCAAATCTAGGCTAATAATAATAAATAATATTTAATATTTTTGCTGATGTAATAAGCTTGGAAGCCAGCCTGTTGAATCTGAACAGCTTTGTGATGATAAAATTTAAGGAAGCAGTGAGATTGACGTGGAATCTTTGTTTAGTATATAATAACTTTTTATTACCCACTAGTTTTCACTTAACTACTTTGAATGCTGTGATGACAGAAATAAAATTCACTGGATTTGTTCTCGTCAATAAATGAAAGGTAAATATAGCTTATGTTATTTTAACTTTTCCAAGAAGAGTCTTGCAACATGGACTTCTTGTTTCTGTCTCTATCTGTAGTAACCATCCTCTTGACAAATGTTTTTTTCTAGGTGGTAGCAGTTTTATTTCTCCACTTGAGCAAAATTGCTTTCTTTTTTCTTCGTCACATAAATTAGTAGGTGGGACTTATCTTTAGCTGCTGTAAAGTATGTGAATTTTGGCACTTGTACATTAATCCTATTTTTTTCAAATATTTGCACTTTGCAAACACCTCGATGATTCCCCTTCCCCCACCCCCCCAAAAAAACCCAAACAACTTTTGCAATAGCTTCTCTTCTTCTCAGAGTTCTTCATTATGCAACCTCACATCAGTTTGCACTCATGCACACAGGAGCCTTGCTCTGCTCACCACTTTTCCACGGCCCCACAGGGCAACAGTTTTCTTCTGCTATTTACTTGTGCTGTGAAAGTGAACCCATTCCTTGCACATGCTTTTCTCCTCTTGGTTGGGAATTAAATGCTTTTTAATCTCTGTTTTCCCAAGTTATTGCTGGCTAATTAGATCAGTCTTTCTCCTTTGCCTTAGTAAATTCATTAATTTCCAGTTCTTCAGCAGCCTCTGAAGAATCTTAGAGCCTCCTCTTCTAGGCAGTTTGCTTCTCTTCCACCACAGGTGACTAAATCTCTCCCTTCTTTTTCTGGTGATAATCCAGGAGCTCCTTCCTCTCTGTTCTTCTCCAATCTATCTGTTTATTTTAAAGGAGGTAGAAGTGCTTTTGTCTAATGTCAGTTCAGTTAGGCACACATTATCTAATCAGTGACATTTTCTGGAGGTTTGCAAACTTCTGGCTCGAATTGTGTTAAGTATCTGATATTTTTCTATTGGGCCTCATATCTTTCCTTCATCGGAGGAGGACATAATAACCCCAAACACCTTTCTTTCACAAGCTATTATGACTAAAATGATTTTTGTCTGTCTCAGCTCCTGGTTGCAGAAATTGTAAATGTAAGTTAAAAAAAAATATGCTATCTTGTTTTAAAAATGCTTGACTCCTTATGAACTGCATTCATGCCTTGGCAAAAAAAAAAAATGAAAAAAAAATTTCCAGACAATACAGGTGAACTATATGGAATTTCCAAGATGTTTTCATTCAGAATTTTGGTTATTTGTAGCTTGTCTTTGAGCTGCTTTATTTTTAGATTAATAAAGAATGAAGAAAAATAGTTTAGATGGCAAATAAACTAACAATTTATCATGGGCATCCAGAAGCTAAAAAGACAGGCAGATATTGGGTTCTTCATTCTCTATTCTCCTGTTTTGCTGTAGATAACATACTAGCTGAGTGTCAGGCGATGTCACGCATCACTGCTACGTAAAGTATTTCCTTCACTGTTAGAATAAAGAGTACAAAGACAAAATATTTCATACCCTTGAAAGATATTATTTTTACAGATAAGAATCTGTGAGAAAATGCCACCTCTCTTCGTCCTGGGTGAATGTTTTTGTGCTGAGACCCTCTTGTCCACTTGGACCTAAGTTGCAAGCTGCACATCTGGCTGAGCACATGTGTTTGCTGCAGGACAGATGAGATATCCAGGCTTTTGTCAGAGATTCTATGAAGCTGATATATGGCACAACAGATGATGAAATGAATTATTTTATAGGCCCCCACTTTTGAGTGCCCAATTTCTTTTGACTCCTACAGCTTGAACACTTCCCAAATGCTACATGTGAAATATTAATGCAAAATTTCCTTAAGACTGGTTTCCCACCAGGATTTTGTGGCCACACTGTCTGTCTGCAAGTCTGTGTATTAGTAATGGTCAATCCCCATTGACCAATTTCTGCCTAACTTGTGTGATGGCTGGAATTAAAGAGACCCAAAATTTCTGCAAGAAAACTAGAAATTGTGTGAAAAAGAGAGACTGAATGTCAAAGTAATATCCCCCCCGATTTTTTTATATAAATATATTATACATATATATATATAAGCTATATCAAAACTCTGAATTAAAGCTCTGAATTCCCTTTGCATTTACTGGTTTTGGGTTTTTTTTTAAGCTATAAGAAAGCCACACAACTATACTTTCCTAGGCTGCCAGCTTCCCGGATAGCTGAACAAAATTTGCCTGCTTGTGTTAACAAGCAAATACATACAGTTAATCAGCTTTTAATCAGTTACATAGTTACAGGGGAAGAGATATGCTTGATGGCTGCATTTTATAACCCCATGGGCCATAATTGGCTTTCTTGCCACATGTTGCGCACCCTTGCTGTGTAGTCATAAAATCAGTTTGCAACTAGGTGGAACAGGGTTCAGAGCAGCCTTTCCTCTTTCCTCTTTTCTTTTTTTTTGTTTTGTTTTTGTTTCGTTTTCAGCTAGTAGCCAGTGGATAAAGGTTTTGGAAGTGATATAGGCATAAAGCAGTGAAATTTTAAACAAAACATTGTTTTTTAAAGGAAATAGCCAATGGCTTATCAAGCTTTGAAGTCTCATTTTTAATAATTCAGCAGTTTGATACATGGGTTCGTGTTCATTATATGTTAGCACTTTCCAAAAACACGTTGAGAAGAGTGACAGGGAATGAGTCCAAAACTGTGAATAATTGTGGAAACATCCATACCTGACTGAATAAATTATGATCTGTGGTCAACCAAAAAGTTGTGGTACATAGTGAGAATTTTTCCATTCAATTCATAAGATATTTCTTCTTTTTACCTTTTCCTCTAATCCACTGTTTAGATCAGATGTATTTTTAATGTCTTTATATAGCTTATTTTGGAAGATTCATTAGTTGTCAATCCATCTGCCCTTTTCTGTAGTTTTTTTTTTTAAACTCAAGCTTTTGCCAGACAACTAAATAAAACCCAATGATTAAAATGATTAAAAGCTTTTTTGTATAGCCAAACTAAAAGTTNGAGGTGTTCCTTCACATCTGCTCAGTACTGGTGAGACACATCTGGAGTGCTGGGACCAGTGCTGGGCTCCCCAGTACAAGAGAGACATGGGTGTACTGGAGCCAGTCCAGTGAAGGCATCAGGAAGATGATCAGGGGACCGGAGCATCTCTCCTATGAGGAAAGCTGAGAGAGGGGACTGTTCAGCCTGGAGAAGAGATATCTCAGGGGAATCTCATCCATATGTACAAATACCTGAAAGAAAGGTGTAAGGAAGATGGAGCCAGGCTCTTTTCAGTGGTGCCCAGTGATGGGACAAAAGGCAAATGGGCACAAACTGAAATACAAGAAATTCTGTTTAAACATAAGGAGCAAGATGGGAAGTTTTTTTTACCGTGAGGGTGTTCAAACTCTGGCACAGGTTGCCCAGAGAGGTTGTGGAGCTTCCATCCCTGGAGGCATTCAAGATCCAACCAGTGCAGGCCCTCAGGAACCTGCTACAGATGACCCTGCTCTGACCCAGGGGGGTTGCATTTGATTCTCTCCAAGGTGCCTTCCAGCCTCAACCACTCTGTGATTATATGAAATAATAAGTTCAATTTGGAGTTGGGTGTTTTACCTTATTTCTCACCAGAACTGGCCAAACAATTTATTGGGCTAATCTGAAGGTATTATGTAAGTATATGTAGTTATCCTTTTCCATTACAAGGAAATATGTGGCCATTTTCAGACTTGAACCAAAACAACGCAAAGCATGGAAACTTAGTTTAAAATGTAAAGAGCAGTCTTTCATTAATTAGCATGCTGTTTGTGCATTCCGAGATAGACAATGTGATTACTTAAAAGAGTAACTGAGATGGCACTAAAATTATTTTTAATGTTGCCAATGCACCTTTTGAAATGTTTCGTATGTTACTTTCTCATGTTGTGTAACTTTTTCAATCACTTTGGATTCATGTAAATAGTAGTAATCTTTTATTAGAAGTCATTCTTCTGGGTGGGAGAGTCTGAGAATACAAAGTAGAGAGCTGTACTGTAATAAAAAGCCAATTTGAAGCCTATTTCAAAATGGTAGTGGCACTTCATCTCTAATTTTTTGTGTGATCTCTGTAAGTGGATCAAGGGCTATCTGTAAAGTGGGTCAAGGAGTCCCAGGTGAGACTGCACGTCTCAGGCCCTGTTCAGATTTCATGTTAAGAATAGACCCAGAGTGCCTCATGTTCCTCCTGTGTTTGGTATCTTGGCTTTTCAGAGAGGGAAGCTTGACAGCATGGAAGGATCAAAACTTGCCATGAAGTTTTGGTGCTGTTGACGTGATTTATTGCAAGGTAACAGAAGAAGTTACTCTTAGCCTGGTGTAAACTCTGTATGGTTCTATAGCTGTCATCAGTAGCAGAGCCCATGTGGGATTTCTGCTGGTATAACCAAAGATAACATCCGTCCCAGTAGCACCAAATCTTAAATCAGGAGACTCTGTTACATTAGAATACGTCATGATGATGTTTAGATTATTGCATTCATTGTGTGAAGAAAAGGAAGATGCATGAGTAAAGTATAGCTGAAGAAATGAGGGCATCAAATAACTAACTCTCTTACTAGAAAACTAATTCTTACAGGATTGCAAGAAATAAATAAATTGCATTTGTCTGAGAAACACTTTAGGGAGTTGGTTTACCTTTCCCATGCATTATTTCTTTATTTTATATTTTTCCTCCAACAAACTCATCTCCTGATTGTCATACATATGCCTGCAATATGTATTTTAGAAGGAATTTGACTCTAATCCAAATATTTAGTCTGATTCAAACAAGCCCAATTAACTGCATATCATTACTTCTGTTTTTCCTTCTGCCATGAGTAGTGTAGCTGTCCAGCAGCTTGCATCCAGCTGTGAGTGCAGGCATGCAGCTGTTTGGAGAAGTCCAACATCAGAAATAAAACAAGACACCTATGAGAGATGCATTTGTAGATAAGTAGCATCATTGACTCTCACAGATGACACTGGTCCTTTGCCATTGAAAGTCAACTATCAGCACATGAATCAGTAAGCTGCCTAATTGTGAAGTTAAAAAACAATTGCATGTGTAAAATAATTAGCACTGAATAGATGCTGCTTTTTGATCTTTTTTGCTGTTTGTTACATTTATTTGTTTTTAACAAAGTTAGAAAATGAAGATATACTGGACTGCAGAACCTAAGTAAGCTCAGATATTGCTTGTAGTGTTCAGTTAATTTGTGCTCATTTGTGCTACAGTGATACTACCACACAAAGCGATAAAGAAACAGATATCCCTCAATAAATATTATAGATGCTTTTGCCTTCATCAGTTCTTACAAGTAGTGTTTTACTGTGCTTGACTACAAGCTCTGTGTAAGATTTTTTCAGAAGCATCTTAAAACCACAAATGTATCACAAACTTGTGGATATCCTACTGTACCAGGATTTTTTATCTGTTAATAAGAGATTACCTATATGATATAGTAACTTCTATAATAGGACTGGATCACTTAAGTATTAGCTCTGATATAGATATTGCTTTCTCTCATTGGCAGTCTTGCAAATTAACTATTGATAACTCTTAACTGCTGTGCATGTTTTGTGGGGTGTTTTTAACTCTACAATCATACGTTTTAAATATTGCTCTTTCTGTCTCTTCCTTCCCCATTAATCTCTTCCTCCTGTACAATATGCTTCAAGTCTACTTGTTAATTGTGTGAAATCCTTTTAAGCAATTGAAATTGTGATCGTTTTCCTTCTTGCAGTCATTAAGTGACAGCTATCTAGCACATAGCTTATTAAGCACTGTCTTAAAAGCAGTGCATTAATTAACAATGATTTAGTGAGTAGCTGAAAATGTTTAAATAGACTGACTTAGAGCAAAAGAACTTTAAAATGGGAATATTTTCTTCTCCTTCTAAATGAAATTAGGCTTCTTTTAAAAACAAATTAAGGGGAAAAAAAGTTCATCTGTATGGCTTTTGCTCTGACAACTTGCTAGTGGTTTGCAGCAAAGTGGGCTCTTCACCTGCTTCATTGTCTTGTACTTCAGGGCAGCATTTATTCCCTGGTGGAGCCAAGCCTGCCATTTTTGTCCAGAGAAGAGGAAAATCATTACACTGTATTGTTATAAAGCTACACTAATGTAGTTAGAGCTTACCTCAATGCCTCATTTCTTGAAAACGTCTAGATCATTCTTGTGGTGTATGAGTAGCTTGCACTAAATTTTTATTTAAGCAACAGAAATTTTAATTGATGTAGCATTTGTTGATTGTGCTGCGATGAACAGAAAGCTGAAACTACATTCCCCAAATTACCTGCTGTGTGATGTCTTTATATTTTTAATGGTCTTCTCTTCAGAAGTCCTGTTACAGTATTGCTTCAGTTGAAAAGAACAAATAGGCTATTTATTAAGTGTGCAGTCAATAGCATTTCAGCTAATAATGAATAAGCACTTACAATAATCTATCAACAGTAAAGGTTTTTTTGGAGTCATGTATGATCTTCCTGTCTGCTCCCTGGAGCCCAAAGTATTTATTACTTAGAAACAAAGACCCTTAGAGTCAAAGGTAAGCAACGGCATGCTGAAAGAGCAAGAGCATGCCCATAAACAGGGATACGGTGGAGAGCAGTTAATAATGGACCTCTAGCAGGGCCCACTGTATGTTCGGTCTTCTCTTCCCACCCCATCCCCTCTAAGCTATTTCAGCTAAGAGGCAGTTCCCTCTGGCCACGCTCATAAAAAGTAAGTTCATTCATCATCATATATTTTACTTGCATTCATTAGTCTACAAGGAATGCAACGCTCTTGCATGTTTGTTTTAGCCAAATACATAGCATTTGGCTCTGCAGATCCCTCTTTCGAGTATATTGTTGATTACTCTGGGTAGATTCAATGCTCTGTGAGGTTGGACCCTTAAGCAGTGTTTGGATGAAAGCTGTTCTTAAATACGTAAAGCCTTTGTGACAGAATAGCCCATCCATGTTGTACGGCAATAGGCTTCGAGTGAGTGTCCTTTTTCCACATTGTAATTCTTCAGATGTGACAAATCTGTATCATGAATGGGCATATTTAAGAAAATAACATAAATTAGGAATTAAATTGGTCTGTTTTCCATTTATGTTATGAGTAAAAGCTAACAACTCTTATAGTGCAGGATTCACAGAGCTCCAGCAAACCTGAAAAATCCAAATTTTGTTTTACTTTGAGCTGCCTATATATAAATCCTTTAAAGCCGAATAGAATTCACTCTGATGAGTGAAGATTATTAGAATGGCTCATAATGTGAGGATGAATGAAATATGATAAAGTCTCATTGTGATGCTTGGCACTTGTTCAGAGTTTCAAATGTGCATCCTCAAGGAGGAGAAAGAAAATCGGTTTGTTTGTGTTTGTTTTGTTTGTTTTTTTTTCCACATATTCCTTCTCCTGGCACTTGAAATACTTACTCTTTGAGGTACATTTGATTAAAAGTTTCACAGTCAGCACTGACAACACTGTGAGATTATCTTTCTTTCAGACTTCCCTTTTTGTGGTTCAGTTGTACACACACTGCAAACAACACACCTAAGTAAAATTCAGATCAGTGCTGTCGTTAAAAATGTACGTGGTGCTTGTGAGACCTGAGGAGGAGGTGGTTTGTTAGCTGAAGAGATCAGGGTTTGTAATGAAAAACAGACTAATCATTAAGGTTGCGAGGGAGAAGAAACTAGAAACCCAGAATTACAGGAACCTGAATTTCAGATTTCACAAAACTTGACTTAGGTTTTCATCTTCCCGAAACAGAGCATGTGCAACCATGTGCGGCTTACTTGTCTGTGGGCTTTTTTCCCCAAAACTATTTTGTTAGAATCATAAAGCTTTTTTACTTGAAGGAATGTGGAGAATCCTGTGGTCTCCTCTGTAAATGAAAGGACCTTCTGTGGTTTTATTATTTCCTTTCCATTTTGCAAGCCCCTTTCTTCAGTGATAGCTATTTTATTGGTACTGTGTTTAATAAACACCCGAGGTGCTTGTTAAGGATCCTTTAAACTTTGAAAGTAACTGGTGATATTTTAGTTATGCCTAAACTCATATTTTTGAGCTTGGGAGGAAAATTTAAAGAAACACTTTTTTTTAAGGAAGATTATCCTTTCATTAGAGTTTGCAATGCAGGTGGAATTAAAAGTGTTTCATATACACTGCGCTGAATTGCTAGAAAGGAGTTTGCCTGTATAGACTTTTATCTCTGTTCTAACTAAATTTCTTACATTGATTTGTATTGGGTATAGAGATGATTCTACAGATGTTATATATATGTATCTAAATAATTAGAAGTTTTTGTAATCCCCAGAAGGGGAGGAGATGTCTGGTTTCTGTTTCTGGGTTAGGGAAGGATGTGCAAAACCAAGGACCTGTTCCAGAGTGCCCTTCCAAAGGAAAGCATACTTGGAGGAATATGTGTTGTAAATTTAGCGGAGTGAAAATGCTTTCTGCTAATTATGTTATTTTGCACATTTGCTTTCCCACCCAAGGTCTGTGACAACTCACTCTACCCGTCTTGCCTTTTCTCCCCCACTTTTAAACGTTTCCCCGGGTGTTCTTTTATACAGATGGGCTTTAAAACTCAATTGAAACTGAAGGAAACAGCAATGTCTCTGATAAATTCAACCAAAATCGTTTACAGGATCAGTTTGCCTTCACTTCACTGCTCAGTCATGTGGCACCCAAACCACATTTTATTGGAATAACTCATTAGTAAAGACTAGAACGTGTAAC
>VZTV01038030.1:1829-19637 GCA_013400875.1 Anhinga rufa
CATATAAGTAATTGTATTTATACTCCAGGCAGTTCCTCAATTGCAATTACAATGTAATGCTTGTTTAACTATAAAAAGATTACTGTTATTTTTATTATGAAAGCATCAATGTCAGGTTGCTATCACTGTTACATGCATTGTACAAACAGTTACGTCTATTGTTTACAAGTAAAAAGATAAACTATATGATGAATTACTATTGCCATTTTACTGATGGAAAACACAGGCTGAAAGATAAAATCCATATGCTCAATGCTTTTCTGCTCGTAACGCCCATTACCACCCTTGGTGACCCAGTTTAAACGTATGGCTGAATTAGAAACTGAACCTCAGTTGTCAGAGTCCCAGTCTCATGGGTAACCATTACACCGTCCTTTCCCTGAGTTGTGTTCGAAAGCAGAACAGGAATTGAACAGTGACAGTAGTTACCAGTACATACACTACGTGTCTGAGTGTGAACTCTGTGGTGGTGTCGAAATACCTCAACTAACTGTTGGGAATTATTGTACAGGTAAAGGCGGATTATTATTAGGTGCTAATTAATTCTGTGATATATTAAAAAAGACAGGACAGATTAAGAAAGATTTTCACTGAAGCAATACCTTAAAACTTTTAATACCAAGTGACAGTTATTTCTGTACTTATAGAATAATATCCATTATCTTTGTGCAAAGAGTGAAAGTATGTGATCTGGTTTGGAGACTGGAATGCCATCTGATCCATTCCTGTACTGCTGCCAGAGGGAGTTCATAACATCCTTGTGAAGGATAAAATACTAATGGCAGGTAAAATATCTGAGGTTCATTTAAAATTTAGTAAAGCATTATTTTAAGATGAAACGTACCTCCTGTTCTTTGGCAGAGTGGCTCTCATAATTTTAATGGCAATATTAGGCCAAATTCTGATCTTCGTGCAGCACAGGAGTAAAATTTTTCTACATGGAAGCTCTTGCAATGATCCTGGTGACTAAGTTTTAGAACAGCAGTAGTGTCTGTAGCTTTCCCTTATATAAAAGTGAGTTAAAGTGTGGTATAATCTGCGACTGTGAATGTGTCTGGTGCATTTTTGTCTCTTGTGACTNTTTGACCAAATCTATTTAGAAGTCCAATTCTTTTCAGCTCAGAACCATCACAAAACAAGGAAATTGCCCTGCACAAGGTGCTGAAAAATTTGTCATTTAGGAAATTCTGGATAACTACATGAGCTTGCAGAATACGTTTTGTGTCAAGGTAAATGGACATGTGTAGCATTATGCAAGGGGAAGGAAAAACCAAATAATTCAGGCTCAGTCACCATCATCAGGGAACAATAATACCATGGATTTCTCCTAATTTGTGCTTAAAAATTTGTAATGTAAAATAATTTGACCTTGTTATTTCTGTGAGGGATGATCAGGACTGTGAAAAGGTTTCATTTAAATACAACATGGTGATGGATGAGAGCATTTGTCCTTACTCAGTCATGCAGTCTTTACTGTAGAAACAGTGGAAAGCTGAGCTCATCAGATTGAGACATAACGTTTATAAAGCAGAAAATAGAATGTAGTGATACACCCTGTCAAACCACCAGAAAGCAGANATCCTCATTTGTTATGGAAGATGAATAATATAACAGTGGTGTAGGTGTAGGTATAAAGTTTTTTTACCTACTTTAAAGAATAACATTTTTTAACTTTTATATTCTAATCCTTGTATATTATATTAATACTTTTTCTATAAGATTAGATATGTTTCTATTTCTATTTTTATATTCTATAAATTTGATGAAGAATATATTTATTTTTAATATCTGTGCCCAAATGGAAATTCTTTTTGATGGTAAGAAACTATTAGATCCCTCCAGTTAAGTTTTAAATAATGGTTTATTGATTTCTAAATCCTGGAGCCATTTTTCCTTCTATACATAGAAAGCAGTCAGCAGAGACAAGAAGCTGACAATAGAATAATTTAATTACAGTTAATTAATAAATCCACTAGATCACAATAAGTTAATAAAAGCAAGTGATAATATATCTTTGGGATAGAAAATTACTGTTTGGGGAAAACATGACTGATGCAATCAAAACATTCCTTGTATTTCCATACTGCATATTAACTAGATACATAGTTTTCAGTTATTCAGAAGTATTATATATAACTGATGAGATATGATACCCAATGGCTAGTGATATGCACTGTTGTAATTTCTGAAATTCAAAGAGAAACTGAAAATATTTCAATATCTCAAATTAAGTTCAATATTAGTTATAATAGAATGTTACTACATTTTTCTCCCTGAGTTTTCCTTCACACATTGCCTTCAAGAAATGAGCCTTCTGGAATTCAAGTCACTTCTACTAACTATTTTATCTATGGAAGTATTTGAGTTTTGGTATGAACTTGTCAGATATCATACATCTGCGATCTGTTGATTAATTAGGGATCGCCATTATATTTACTACCAGGTGGTTTTTACTTCAAAAGAGAAATTACATTTCCAGGTATTTGAACAGCTGTATCATCTGCAAAATTAACATAGGTTAACATAGCACACATCTGTCTTAGAATTTTGGTGTTCTTCCATGGAATAACATGAAATCGTTTCAGATTAATAAAATATATAAATAGCCATTAACGACTGTCACACATATTTAAAACCACAGTCGAAACAGACTGATGAAAAGGTTGTCCTAGAGAATAAAAAAATATATTGTTCAGATCTGCAGTTAGTAGGGAAGATTTATGTATGTCATGGGGATACCTGGTTTTTAATTCCTGTCAGGAAGTAGCTTTACTGTGTCAGACACAGCTTCTGCACAGAGAATACCCAAGTTCACAGGTGCTCCCCAGCACTGTACATTGGGCATCGTTGAATGTACAGTTCCTGCCAAATGCTATAAAATGCTATAAATGTTGAAAAAAACTCTAACTCACAACAAAATATCTAGCTGCATTTCAATGTATGCAGTTCAGAAAAGGATGATGATTTTTCTGTATCATTGAGTCATGGTGTGAATTGGCACTACAGCACGCGGATATTTTGGCTGGTAAATGGGATAATGGCTGTGGTATAGACTCTGTGGTGTCTCAAGAACAAGTTCCACGTTATTATTAATATTACTGTTGATGAAAATTAGCAGAACAGAATATAACCTCTAGTCAAAACCAGATGAATTATCTTTTTTTATTTTCTGTGTTTCTAAATTCTATGCTTTAGATGGTCTGCCTAAGAAGTTGTAAGTACTTGTACTTCAGAGGTGTTTCTATTTCATAATTAATCATGAGATTTCTAAATACGTTCATTATAAAGCACATTATAATTTGGTGCTTTGTCAGCATGAGACACACCACACCATAAATATTTATTTTTTTTCCCCAACACACACAGGTTGCCAGAAAAGAGGAATGTGCAATGGAGATTGTTAATATGGAAATATCCTACGATACGGCATACCATTTGAGAAAATAAATACACTATACTTTGGCATGAAGGATAATTAATTGTACCATGAATTACTGAAGACAGGTAAACCGAAAATCACTTTCCTTCCATTCTTCCATTCATTAATATTGTGTATCTATTTAAGTCTGCTGTTCTTTTCTTTCCAGACTTTATTCTTGGCTGTTCATCTGTACCTTTTCATATGATCACATATGGTTGTATAAGAAAAAAAGTGTTTAAAGGGGTGATTGGTGATCCATTTTTAGGACAGGTTTTAAACTGACTTTTGAATTTTGACAGTAGGCTCTCCATTGGAAGCAGAAGTAAATTATAGGGAATGGATTTCTTGGGACACATCTATGTAAATCTTGTAGTCATGTTTGTTTGTGCTTAAACCATGTTATGGATATGGATGCCAGCTGCATCCATAATGAAGAAAGCATTTGGAAAACTCTTGTATGCTCTCTTCTTCTTTCTGACTTTTGCAGCTTTGAAAAGCAATTAAATGAAGCCAAGGATGGATGCTGTTGAGCTTTAAGCTAAAGAGAAAAAATATTTAGCAACATAGAATGAATTTTAAAAAGGCACAGCCTCCTTACTTTTTATTATGCCAATATCAGAAATATGCTCCTAAACATAGTATGTCAGGATAGTAGTAGCTCAGGCATCCCTGTAGCAGACAGGGCACTCTACCAGTTTGTAAATTAAGTGGGGTAACGGAATTACAGAAACTAACACTGAACATAGTCAAAGCAATAGATGTCATTTTATTCTTAAATTGATTATATTATCTAGGAAGCATAAGCATTATTCATTAATATTCAGAAAAGTCTGCATGCAGTAGTCCAGGGATGTGGGGGGCAGCAAGCATGGAGCCTTTTATTAGAACACCAAAGTATGTTAATGTGAGCACAGCCTTTTATTTTGTATTTGTTCGGAGGAATACTGAATCATGAGAGAAATTTAGGGTACAGAAGATATTTCATTACTGTGGGTCTGATTTTTCACGTCTTTACATCTTTGTACAGTCATGGTTGTAAAAAGAGAACTCTGATGGCTACCAGCACTGGAGGGGGCATTTTACATCTTTACTTTTCAAATAAGTAAATGGATTTTGAAACCCTTTGATGATGAAGAATCAGTTCTAATTATGTTTTTCCTTGTACTAGAGTTTTCTGAGATTTTTTTCTACATGTGAGCATGCTATTAAGTGAGATTTATTTTGAGTTGTGAGTTCCACAACCATCCATATCTTAACAAAAGCTTTCCAGATAAAAACCTGACAAAAATAGAAATAATGGTATTATAAGAACATCAGGGTTTTTCAATTATGTTTCCCCTACCCCCAAAAGAAAAACAATCTGTATAAATCGAGGAAGAGCATTATTTTCTTCTAAATAATAATTTGTTTTCTTTTTGATACTTTTCAAATGCATAGAAAATCATTTTACTGAAAATCAGTTTTTTGTATGCCTTATAGTAGAGTGTTGCTATATTCTGTGATAACGCTATTAGAAATCAAGGGGCAATGATGAATGTCGTGTTTTGGAGACTGCTGAGAGGTGTTTTATGAAAGTTTTTGGTGTGTTGATGCAATACAATTGGAAAACTTGAATAAATTTGCATTGGTTAGTATTAAATTAGAGGCAAACTGAAGAAACATAGAAATTCTAAATGAATTTCTAAATCTAATAAATGTGAAAACACGATAGATGTAAACTTGTCTGATTTGATATTTAGTCCTTCTTTCTTTTCCCCTTAGGAAAAAAGAGTTAAAACTACCTTTGTGCTATAGGTATTTATTCTATTACTGCTACTTGCCTTTGAGAATTCCTATCTCCAATCTGTGTACCACCTCCTGGGTGGAATTCTGCTCATTTATATGTATATGTCTTACAGCTTCAGGGTTTTTTTTGCATACTATTTACTGATGGGTCGCATTAGGAATTCTTTTGGCCAATATATAAAATTCCTCAAATTGTATGTCTGGTTACAGATAGTACCATTGTCAGTCTTAGAGTTACAGAAATGTTTTTAAAAATACATTTAGGATTATTTTCTTATACTGCAGAGGAGAATTGCTGTGTATGAATTAACATTAACATTCCATAACAGTCTACTTGAAATACATAGTTTTTACATTTCTTGAGGAAGCACAAATGGCATATATGGTGTTTATATCATCTAACTACCCATACTATTATCTTCTGAATAAAATGAGAAATTCCGAGGCTTGTGTATTGGGTTTGAGTGGCAAGGTTTTGGTAGCTGGCGCACTACAGAGGTGGCTTCTGTGAGAAACTCCTAGAAGCTTCCCCTATGTCCAATAGAGCCAAGGCCAGCTGGCTGCAAGACAGACCCACCGCTGGCCAAGGCTGGGCCCATTAACAACGGTGGTGGCACCTCTGGGATAACAGATTTGAGAAGGGGGAAAACCCTGTGGAACACCAGCAGCAGTGAGAAGAGAGGAGTGAGAATGTGTGGGAGAAACAACCCTGCAGACACCAAGGTCAGTGAAGAAGGAGGGGGAAGAGATGCTCCAGGCACCAGAGCAGAGATTACCCTGCATGGTGAAGACCATGGTGTGGCAGGCTGTCCACCTGCAGGAGGACCCCATGCTGGAGCAGGTTGATGCCTAAAGGAAGCTGTGACCCCGTGGAGAGCCTGTGCTGGAGCAGGCTCCTGGCAGGACCTGTGGCCCCATGCTGGCAGGACCTGTGACCCCGCGGGGGCCTGTGCTGGAGCAGCCTGTCCCTGCAGGGCTGCACCCCATGGAGGGACCCACGCTGGAGCAGCCTGTCCCTGAAGGGCTGCACCCCATGGAGGGACCCACGCTGGAGCAGCCTGTCCCTGAAGGGCTGCACCCCATGGAGGGACCCACGCTGGAGCAGCCTGTCCCTGAAGGGCTGCACCCCATGGAGGGACCCACGCTGGAGCAGCCTGTCCCTGAAGGGCTGCACCCCATGGAGGGACCCACGCTGGAGCAGCCTGTCCCTGAAGGGCTGCACCCCATGGAGGGACCCACGCTGGAGCAGCCTGTCCCTGAAGGGCTGCACCCCACGGAGGGACCCACACTGGAGCAGCTCATGAAGAGCTGCAGCCTGTGGGAAGGACCCATGTTGGAGATGTTCATGGAGGACTGTCTCCCGTGGGAGGGACCCCAGGCTGGAGCAGGGGAAGAGTGTGAGGAGTCCTGCCCCTGAGGAGGAAGGAGCGGCAGAGACGAGGTGTGATGAGCTGACCACAACACCCATTCCCCATCCCCCTGTGCCACTGCTGGGGAGGAGGTAGAGAAATTGGGAGCAAAGTTGAGTCTGGGAAGAAGGGAGGGCTGGGGGGACTGTGTTTTAAGACTTAGTTTTTATTTCTCATTATCCTACTCTGATTTGATTGGTGATAAATTAATTTTCCCCAAGTCGAGCCTGTTTTTCCCATAATGGTAACTGGTGAGTGATCTCTCCCTGTCCTTATCTGGACCCACAAGCCTTTTCTTATTTTTCTCTCCCCTGTCCTGATGAGGAGGTGGGAGCAATAGAGCAGCTTTGGTGGGTACCTGGCATCCCGCCGGGGTCAAACCACCACATCTTGTCATGATGATGCAGGGATGTATTACAGCAGTTAAGCTTTCTTTTTTTGCCCTTCAGCTCAAATGGTAGGTTTGCAGGTTTTTCAGGATCAACAAAACCTTGATATCTAATACTGGACATAAATTGGACAATACTATAACATTTAAAGTAGTGTGCAATGTGCAATAAATACTTTTCTTATGGTGTTGCCATTTTTTTCATCGGTGGCTTAACTTTAAATAATATCATAGTGTTTAAATAATTTCTGTTGTAATGGAAAAAAAATTGGAGTTTATGACAGGTTTTTAAAGTGGAAAATGTTCAGGTGCATTACCCGTACTTCAGCAGTAAGGATTTTTAACCACATCCCTTCATAAAAGCCTTAACAACAAAAAGTAACTTTACCTTCTTCAGCTGGTGTAACTTGAGGAAATGGAAGGTTTAAAATTTGAATATTTTAAGAAGGGACTTATGTAAAATGCAGATCCCTTCTGAAAGAGTTGGCCCATCTAAAAACAGTTCATATGTCAATAGCATTTATTTTCAAAGTTTCATATTCAGCTTGGGTAATGAATCGGACCTGCTGAACCCGTGTCCTCTCAGACTTTGTCATCTGCATCAGCAAAATTTCCTCAGTGCTTTTCCCAAGGAGCAAGATGAGAATCAGTGCACTGTGAGAAAAGCAGATATCATGCTTGCAGCTTCTGCAGGCTTTAAGTACAAAACATAAATTGAAAAAAATGGCTCAATACTTAATGACTTTGTAATCCAGGTAGTATAGTCCTCAAAATCCACTACAATAAAATAGTGAAAAAAAAAATTGTAGATAAGCTTTAACGTGCCCCAGAAGGATCAGATTGATCATGAATGTATTATGCATTAAAGAATGATGTTTGAAAAATCTTTGAAACAGAGGCCTTGCAATAATAAATCCATGTATCCTGCCCTTCTTGGAACACTGTCCTTCCTACAAAAAGTTTTCTAACTGACCAATGAAATTTAAAAGACTGGTTTAGCAACAGCTTCTATTCTTAGGTGAGATATATGTTAAAAATATTGGTACTCTTTAACTTCTCAGAAGCTGGAAGAGACTAGTTACTGTGAGACTAATGGGGGAGAGCAAAAAAGCAAAGCAAAGAAGTCCAAATGTCAAAACCAAAAAGCTAGAGAAAATGTATTTAAGAATATTTGAAACTGTTTTGGGTTAAGGAGTTTTTACGTGACCTTATGTGACATTCAGCTGGAACAGTAGTTACCCCAGAATGATGAAGACCTGGCTGGAAGTTCTCAGAGTTAGGCCTCGAGGAGCTGACCTGCTGTCAACAGGTAGAGGTAGTTTGGCAGATAATATAAACTCTTGCAGCCAGCAGCTGATGACAACTGCTTCTTACTGTTCAGCCACAGAAAGACAGAGCTGCTTTCTACGTGGGGGCTAGCTCACTGCTTTTACTTGCACACCTCACTGAAATTTTTGCAGGATTACGTGCTCTTGAACTTGCACTTTCATAGTAACACTCTGAAATGCTTGATCCAAGCAAGTAGAAGTTTTGCCAGAACTGTAATATTTTACCCTCTTCCACAAGACATCACAGATTTATAGTTTAAACTTATACCCGTGGGTTTTCTTCCTTTTCAGAGATGTCATTTGCTGCTTAATCCATGTTTCTCAATATGGTTTGAAAATCTCTAGAAAACTTCGCCTGTATTTGGATTGTAATGAAACCTGAAAGCAGAGGAATTCTGATAGTGTTCCAGGGTATTTGAATTTTGAACTTCATATCAATTTTAAATTACAAATGTGGCTGTAAGAATTGTCTTTAGAAGATGACAGAAATACCTCTCGATTTGTAAAAATATGTTGGATTAAAGGGTGTCTTATAAATACTAAAATTAATTTTTTTGGAAGAAAATAATTAAAGTGACAAAAATTTTGTATATATTTTTCATCCACATTATTTCTTATGTAACCCTGATTCTATTTTTAATGTGTGCTCAAAGAGGAAATTTTCACAAGTGAAAATTTGAGCGCAATTCCAGTTGAAATATATGAGGACCATTTGCCTCATTTCCCACAGTGTCTTTGAATCTGTGAGTATTGTGTCTTCTCTGGGGCAGAGGAAGTTTATGGACAGCTCTCCTGATTCAAGGTGTGGGCTATACTGCCTTGCTGTCTAAGCAAACAACTTTGTGACTCAGATTACTGTTTCTCTTCACCCTTCCTGCTGCCACCACAGGTAGTTTCCACATGAAGCTGCATCATTATGTTGCTGATCAAACATTGCACTGAAAATATCCTACAGTTTAAATTCCCTGTGGAACTACATGACACTGCTATTATGGAAGAATGCTTTCAAGTTTGCATTTGCTGGGGAACAAATAACTGGGTTTGGGAAAATGAGCCGTACTGATAAAGCTACGGAATATACTGATATAAGTTAGGAATTTTTACAGTTCTTAATAATACCCCATTTCTTTCATCTACAGCTCTCTCACCACACTTTCAAAAAAAACCAACAAAAAAATTAGCCATGGGATTCAACATAGATAAGATACTAGGCCCCATCTTGGAATGCAACACATCAAGTAGTGAAATAATCTTATGACTATTGTTTCTCTTAATTGTCTGCATATAGATGTTTTGGTATTTTACATCCTTGATAAATCACTCAAAATGAGGAACTTCTTTTTTATCTTCTGTCTGTTTATATAATTTTTTTTTATTTCTTCTCTCTTTTTTTCTGTAAAGTTTCATATTTCCAACTCTGCAAAATTATAGGTTATCAAAACTTAGAGATTTGGGAGTGAATATGTCCCACATCATGGGACAGAGGGTGAGGATTACTGAAATAAAATAAAGAATATGAGGCTCTGCAATAGCTTATGAGACAGAAATATAGACTGTGAAGATGAATTAATGAGCAAAGTGCAGGGGAAGAGTGAAGACCAAAGGTTCATGGTTAAGTGCATTATCATAGGGACATCACACAAAATGGTAGTTGCAAGACTACAAAGGTCTTTAAAAAATATTATCTTTTACTGTCTTGTTTCACATATCTGGCTTAATATGTGTGATTTAATGAAAATTAAGCACTCTTAAGTTACTGATACCAGCAAGTCTCTGTATTTTATATAAATTAGTGTATGCTTAACTGCATGTTAGAACTCTACATTTAATTGAAAAAAACTAGGGATTACTACAGGAATAAATGGTACATAATTTTCAGTGAACACTAGAAATATGTGAAGAATTGTTCGAGCTGTATATGAGAAGCCTCTGAGCAAGGCTGACATATGGCTGGTGATATCCTGTAGGGAAATGTACAGTGCAAGGAAGTAATAATAATCTGTCTTAGAAAATAAAGGTCACAAGTGACCGCAAATGCCAAGAAATCATGAGGGATTTTTTTAGAGCCTATTGGGTCAGTAAAACCTCAGTAGGTTCATATATTTCTTTAACTGTAAAAAAGGATTCAGGGGATATAAGGGCTTGTGAGTGAAGCAGAGAAAGAACTTCCTAGCTTGAGCTGATGGTTGCTTCTTCTAAGAGGATATATTAGTTTTGGGAGGTTATGCTTTTGAGCCATTGACCTGATTTCCACCACTGTTTATTGCCTGCAAATTTAAACTCAATAGAAACTAAGGCAGGAGTTCAATTTCTATATTTTCGTATATGGATAGTGCTATGGATAAATAAAATATAATTCTGTAAATGTTTCTTTTAAATGATCATCTGTTTAAGAATGTTGTGTGTGAACAAATGATTGATTGAGCTATCCAGTAACCAGAAGCTTACCTTTTTCCGTCTAGATTATCCTTTTAATTTCACATAAAGATTTATCAAAAGTAATTCTGTTTTGTTTTGTTTTGTTTTGTTTTTTTAATGGTAGTGGTGATCACTCCAGGTTCTGAATGATGGATGTTCATATGGCAAAAGTCATTTTTATGAAAAAGTTATCTCTAAGTACAACTGGCATGCACTTAGCTTTTAGGAGTATGTTCAGAAGGCAGGAAAGGAAATAAAGTCATGTTGTTGATGCAACCAGATAAGTGTTAAGACACATAGGCAGAAGAAAGTACAGCAGAAGTTAGCACAACTGTTAACTATTCTGTACATGGAGAAGTACAGATTTTCAACTACCACCTTTGTCAATCTAACACTTACTGACCTATTAACTTATTTACTACTCTATTGCAATTGATTTTGGAAATATATGCGTTATTTGTTGTGTAGCCCATGCATTTGTATAGAGAAATACGAAAATGTTCCTGTTCGTGTTTGTGGTATGTAGAGATTTCCAGGAAAAAAAAAAGATTTTGAAGAATGCATGTGATAATAATGCTGGCAAATTATTTGGCTTGCCGCACTCACCTTTATTTGGAGTTCAGTTACTGTATTCTGGCTCTGTTAATCACCTTGTCTGTGCTTGAAAATATTTGCCCCGCCTTACCAATTATAATTCACTACTTCTGAAAATATACCTTTTTTGTTAGCATGAGATTGCTTCTTGTTTGTTTTTTTTTTCCCCCAGACCCAATGTTTTTGGTGGCAATGAGTTCCTCGTAAATGTCTTCCGAGCTGACTTCTTTAAAAGCACTCTTTACAGCTTTTCTTTTCATGGCACCTGTAATAGCTTTCTGCTGCGTGCAAACTGCCAGTGCGCTGGGATCAACACTTCTCTAGATCAGTAGCCTCTTGCTCTTTGTCTGCCATATTGCCGTGTTCTTGTTCCTCAGCGTTTACCATCCAGTTTATCCGTATTTGTAAAAAGCTAGCACGATGCAGCTCTCATCTGCACCTGCATTATGGGAACAACTTGTTACCATGGCTGTCATCAGAATTAGTATCAGTATCGTTATTCATTGTTGCTGATGGAGAGTTTTGTATTTCTAATTTTTATATAAACTGTGCAGACTGCCTTAATTTGGGGAATTTGATGACTCCATGACAGATAAGCTTATCAATATTTTCCTTTCAAAATAGAATCTGTCTATATAGTTTGTTGGTATTCCAGTATAACTCACCCACCCATTCAGACCAGGCTTTATGATGAATTTTAGCATTATGGAAACCAGCATACATGAAAATTATAGGGGTTTTTTAGGGGATAGATAGGTAAAACCAACAAATTGAATAACAAAATAACAAATTATTGAAATAAATTCAGTGAGTTCTGTACATCTCAGAATGTAAGATTTTAATCCACTATGCTTTTTATTTCTAAACAATCTGTCACCAGATTACTTGAGAAACCCTAAGAATATAATTTTTTTGTGTCCTGCTACTATCAAAACACAGTGCTGTATTATACTTCAGTATTACTATTAATCTGGTTCCTTCTATTCCTTGTCAAATGAGAGTTACTCCTAACTCATTACGGTTAGGATTCTGTACTAGCAATAGCTGATAACATTAGATTAGTCTATGATTCTTTAGCAATTGCATTAACAGGAAATTCTCAGATGCTTGTAGCCTTACAGATTTGGGCTGTAAGAAGTTTAGCTTTCTAAACAGGTTTGTAAAAATAAATAGGGAAGCTAAACCCATAATGTTTACTATAGTGCTTTTTTTGGAATACTGCCAATATGACGGGTAAGATCACTCTTGAGATTATTCCAGCAATTATATAAGGTTATAGATCTAGTGAAGTGCATACTTTATATAACTAAACAATAAAAAAGCAAAATAACAACGGTGAGAGAATGAAAGTCATTTACCTGTGGTTTTGTCAAATCTAGCACTGTATTCACTCACATTTGATGATGTAGCATCCAGCTCCTTGTTCTTGTCATCTGTCCTTCACAGCAGATGTATGTAATTTCTGAAGAGAGGACTTAGTTAAGCCTCTGATGTGCAAGCGCTTCCCCAGGTCAGGTAGAGTCTGCAGTTTGTAAAACCCCCTTTTTCCATGAAGAAAATCTTTCCTCCTTTGGTATTGATTCTAAATGCGTATTTAGAAGAAATAACGCTGGCTTGTTAACATTATCTCCACTTTCTTATTTACTTGCGATCGGGATGGGGTGTTTTTTGTTTGTTAGTTCTTCTGCTCTTTAAAATATGTATTTTTATACTAGGAGACATTAATTTGTGGGAATGTCTGTACCTAGAGCTTACTAACTTCTAACAGCTAAAGCCTGATTTCAGTTTGTAAGGAGAAGAACGAATGCTAGGTTCAGAGTAAATGCTCTGGTGTTTTTGAAAATGTGATTTGATACCAAATGGTATGTAACACTGCATGGCATATTTGTTCGCAGATCCACAGAGAGCTCAAAGAATCAGTAGACTTGTATTTTTTGTTTGTTTGTTTTTAGGGAAAAACCCTTACTAGCAGTGCTATCTTCAGGTTGTGCCCAAAACCAGGCCTGCTGATTTGCAAGGAACACCCTTGCAGCATTCTTTGTTCTCTGCTGCTTAGCCTCATTAATCTGTGAAATGCTTAAGACTGAGGCAAGGCAGGGAGGTAATTCTTTGACTACTCATAGCTTGTTTCACTGAATTCTTTGAGGTTTTTGAGACTGGTTACAGCACAGTCAGATTGAGCTAAACTGGGAAAAGGAGGAAAAATGAAGAATAAGGTTTGACCAAAGGGATGTTAGTTCATTGTGGGAAGGGATTTTGTTGAATTAGCAGCATACGTCCTTCTGGTAGAGTTTCGTTTCAGGAATTCCTCCAGCAGATTAGACAAGCAAGCGTCATTTGGCAATTCTCCAGGTGGAGCCAAGTCAGTATTCTTCATTTATTATCTTTTTAGTGCTTTGAGGAACTGCCCTCTCATGGAATTAGAATGCCTTCAATCCTCTAGCTGCCAGTGATACAAGGAAATAAGGACTGACTGCCGATCGGTGTAATTACCGGGGGGATGTGTGCACATGAAGCTAATGTTAGCGCTCCTTTCAGAGTAACAAGCAGGTATGATCATGAGGAAGAAAGGAATGGTTTCTGTCAGCTCTTGCATTTGCATGCTCTTATACATTAGATATATAAACATTGTATAGATGTAAATTAAAGATTGGCTTTATGAAACCCATACCTTCAGCTTAGTAAACAACCTGTACTTCCTAAATGCTTTTACATCCTTGCAAGTCACATGAATGCAAGATTTAAGACCATTACACTTCCATAAAACCGCAGGTTTTGCCTTTGGTTTGTTTGTTGTTTTGTTTTTTTTTTTTCCATAAATGCAGGTCAGATCTCCTATCCAGGCCAAGTTTTGTCGATTTTCACTGAATTTTTATGCAATTCATTGACAGTGAAAGGTTCCTATATTTAGAATAATGAGGAATGAGGGTGTTCTAAAGGAGAAGCCAAAGAATGAGAGGGAGAAAACAGAACTGCAAGTTTTGTCATGGTGCAGACTGTGGTAAATGCTTTTTACATGTCACAGTTATCAAAGTGGATCCAAATGTAAGGAAGGGGGAGACAAGTGTAGCAGCTTCTTGTCTAGAGCTGATCAGTCTGTCTGCTTCATTTGCCCGAGGTGTCTTCAGTCCTATTCGCATTTCTATCATTTCAGAGAGAGCTTAGAAGGTTTCTTCCTTCCAGCCTCATGCTGCTGATGTAAAGTATTTCTGACTTATTGTTCCTGTGTACAGATAAAGAGAATTGAATGATGATTTTAGAAACTCCTAGATTCTGCACATAAGAAAAATTAATTTCTCTCCTTTCCCCAATGCTGCTCTGTAGAAAGATGGGAGGATGATCAGCTTTGAGAAATAAAACTGCTTTAATGCTACTTGATTTACAAAAGGTTTGCATCACATTAAAATTTTCATGTTGTTACTATTTTTTTTTAAGAGTGTGGAGAATAAAACTGTGCAATATGTTTTTCTACCTTTAGCCTCCTTTGCCTTTTGATATAAGGAGGAGCTTCCATGCAACAGTAGTGCTGCTCTGTTAGTTCGTGGTGGAAGATGGTGGTAACATAAAACACAAGTTTTGAGAAACGCACTTGTTCTGTAGCAGGACTCAGAAAAGATCAGATCAGTTCAGTTTTCAGATCCTGTGACCTAAAGTGCCAAAATCTTCATACGGCTGAGAGCTTCAAGAAGTATACTGTGTACCTCAGAAAACTATCATTAGATGAGTAGTTCATAGGTGGAAGATGATAACAGCTTCTTAGGGGTTCTCAGTTCCCTGTTAAGTGATGGGGCTCAGCCTGGAGGTGCAGCTGGACTCCTGAGCAACCCTGTGATGTTAGCTTCACAGCTCCTTCCTCAGAGATGTGTATTGCTGAGCAGCACCCACCCCATGACAGCTGTGTGTTCTCTGTGGACAGGAGAGAAACAGTGGCTTTGATAGATTTAATGGCCCTCTGGAGAGGTACTTGTGATTGCTAAGTAAGTGTAAAGGCTGCCTAGGTATGTAGTTTAGACCAGCTGTCTGACTCTTAGATAGCTAAAGTCAGGTGAAATAAATCCCACTGCAGGTGACCTAAGCAAAATTCAGTATCCGCTTCCGTCTCAATTTGCTCAGTGGAATCCTTCCTATTGCCTGCTCTGAGGGAAAAGGACCATACAATTGGCATAGCCATACAGGAACAAATAAAACGTTGAGGTGCTAGGTAACTACAAATATTTTTTAAGGAATGTCATGAGAAGTTTTGAAAAACTAGAGGTGAATTTTCAGCTTCTGAAAATTAGCATAGCTTTCCTACAGTCAATAGAGCAGTACAGATTTAAGCCATCTGAAAATTTACTCCATACATTTTAAAACTAAAATTATTTCTAATTAAGAATGTTGGCTTGACCATGGTTTTAGTGCACAGATGGGATTTACATCAAGTTTCCCAGGACACTTTCCCTTCAGCAAATGCATTGCAGGCCTGTTCTGATCTTACTGTGCCCATTTAATCATTAATTTTTGCTAGTATTGCCAAGAAGGGTGCCAGTTTTAGTTTGACTGTTGACAGTGATTTTTCTGAACATCAGTCTGCTATGCACTGTGCTGAGATCCACCAAACTTATTTCAAATAACAAGTGAGAACATCCCCCCCTTTACTCCTCCACACGCTGCTCTTAATATAGGGATTGTATTCACATCAAAGCTGTCAGAAGGTTTCTGTGATCTCATTAGCTATACTTATTTCTACCTACAGAATAAATGAATCATCAACTGAAACAGCACTAAAGACCAACTGGTAAGACTCACATGGCTATATGTATATCCGTGCTGAGAATAGATGTCTTCTCAAGTCTGTAGATTCAAGTTGTTAAAATTGCTAGCTTTGCAGACCTAAAAAGGGTTAAGTCATTTCTGAGATGAATTTAGTCCTAAAGCCTTTAACATGGAAACAAAATTGTTAAACCCTTTAACAAGTAGTTTTACAATTTCATACACATATAAAAAACCCCCAACCTTTCTATTTATAGAACACTGAAGGAACTGAACTGAAAATATATTATAATGCTTGTGGATTTTTTTTGCTTTGTTTTTGTTTATGTAGTTAAAATACAGAATCATTTCATTTTACGGCCGTGTGAGGTAAATTAGATAGGTGGTACCCAATAGAAATTAGCCGAGCTGATTCAGCCAATTTAAATGCTTTGGGTTATAAGCATGCACTGCAGGGGAGTGAAATCAGAATAAATGGGAAAATGAAGAGAGATTGGACATGGCTAGAAGCTACGTGTTAAATAAGTGATATAAGGATATTAGTGGTGGATGATAGCAGGTATAGGACCTGCATAGTGAAAAAGTAAAAGGATTCTGATGTCTAGCTACTGGCTACTCATACCATTTGAAGATAATTCTAGAAGCTAGTGGGAAGAGTGGTCACTGGAAGCTAAAATGTGTAACAACCAGCAGCCATTTCTAGAGGAGCTGGGCAAGACAGAGTGTGTCTGTCAGCAAGCTGAGGCAGGTACCTCTCTGAAAGTTGAGGACTCTCATTCAGTCTTCATGAATGACACAGAGAAATAGGTCTAGCAGAGAAAAGATGGAGAATTCAGAGTTGGTAAGTCAGACATGGAATTCTTCTAATTCCGTATCATCTTTCTTTACAGATAGGGGAAAGAGTTCTACACACTTGACAAAGTGAGATTTATTCTGCTGATAAGGAATATAAAGTGAGGGAAAACATAAAACTCTACATCCTCTCTTTCTTGTTCAGTGAAACATGGATACCCAGTCTAAAAGCATTCTTTGTACAGAGGAGCTCCATGTGTCACTGCCACACACAGCTCCTCTGTGCCTGTGCAGAACCAATCTAGTGGAATAAGTGAATGTCTGACCAATGGAAACAAATCTTACACCAATACACAAGCACACTCATGTTCTGAAGTGCAGGAGAAACAGCTTTTCCTGGCATAGCTTTGACAAGAGTTTGTGTCTGTGTCTATCTCATTTCCAGAAGCAAAACCAACCGGGATTAGGAATTCCAACCTACACAACTGAAACTTGGTACTTCCAGAATTCAATGCCTTATTTTTGCGGGGCTATAAAATCCTTACAAATGGAGGAATGACTTTTGTAGTGGTCATGTGTACAGAATAGTGTCCCTTGTGATACTGAGGGGAATTTCCCAAACTATCAGTTTGAGATCAAAGTACATTGCGTTTGAAATTGCATGTCCTAGTAGTCTCTTGTAATCATTCAATCATGTCACCTCATTATCAGATGCCAGAAAACCTCTGTAGATATCCAAAGGACAATCTTAATTGTTTCCACATCATGCTATATTCTTCTGAGACAAATGTTCCTAGGCCAAAAAATAAAGCCACTAAGTACCAATAACCTATGTAACTCAAAAAAGCAAAAATGGCTATGTATAATCAAGCCCTGTGAGACAGAAAAATATTCTCTACTCTTCCCTGGGGAGGCCGCAGC
>VZTV01038031.1:5012-17956 GCA_013400875.1 Anhinga rufa
GCCTGGATGTAACAAAGTACTTTTAATTCTTTAAATTAATTAAATTAATTAAATTAATTAAATTAAATAAATTAAATTAATTTAATGCACTGATTTTGGAACTGGCTTCTGCACTTTGCACAATAGGGTCTACGTTACTGTTTGACAATGCACATTGCTACATACAAAACAGCATAGCAAGTGATGATATTCTATCAGTACTTCTTGGATGTTCCTGGAATAAAAGGCTACTAAAAACTCCAGAAGCTCTCACACACCCATTCTGCTTTCCTTTAGTTTTTTGCTTTATTGCACACAGGCCTGGGACAGAGTTCCTGTGTTGGCACAGGTTCCTCCAAAACCACTACCCCAAATCAGCACCCCTTTTCTGAGCTTTCAGCAGAAAAACAGATAAATGAAGCCTATTTTAACTGCGGTGGTATGGTGTGGGTTCATTTCTCTAACACGTTTGCATGTCAATGACAATAAGGTCATGGGGTTTACTCCCCATCATGCAGATCATTTCTGCATCATCTTTATTTAACTTCTCTGTAGACCCACGGCTTCTTTTCCTCGCTTGCTTTCTAATGACTCTAAGCAACAAGCACTGTTTGTAAGGGGGAAATGGGAGGCATTTGCCGGCATTAAAAACACACCCTTCATCTATTCCTCACACAACTTAACAGCTTATATCAAAACAACTAACTTTGGAAATATTTCCCATTCTTGATTTCAATGTTTTATACTTTGGAAGTAGACTTTAAGCTTGGCTTTGCAGTAACAGCCTTTTACAAAAGCTAAGGGCAGGACTGATTTTCTCTTAAAAAATGTTCCAATGGGAACAGCAGTTATCAATAAAAAAGCAGTGTTATTTTAATGCCATTCAAAGGTTACAAGAGTATAAAGGTTAAAGTGCAACAGATTACTGTCCCAGCTCAGAGAAACAAAACAAAACCAAGCCTTATTCATAATAAAGGATACCATGGGCATTTCAGAGATATATGTAGTTACACCCTGTCTCAGGCCTTGTTATTACAGCAGGTGAAAAAAAAATAAATCTAAACTTTCTAAATTGACAGTACGGCATTATCAGCAAAAAGCTGAGGGTTTGCAGGTCAATGCTGCGAATCAACAAACGGCTGCATAACAAACAGCACACTGTGTAGATTATTATTATCTTTATATCCCAAATCACTGCATTCCTGTCTCTGATACATAACCTCAGAGAGTTTGTAAGTGCTACATTAGTCCCTTTGATAAGGCAGGAGTTCTTCAGCAACTAACTAGGATTTTTTTATTTAGCAGAGAAAGATATAAATCAGATGCTTAACACAGGATAAAATAAGGCGAGAAGCTAACTTACTCCAAAACAGAATTACAACAACAATAACGCTTTAAAACTGCTACTGTACTGACCTTGTCATAATGCGTGCAGGTATTTCCAGAGACGGGAGCAAATCAAGATGATGACTTTAACATAGCATCCCATTCAGCAATGCTCAATTAAGCTATTAATTCCTTGGACTGCTAGCCACCGACCTCTGTTTCAGCACAAGCAGCTCTTACAGCGGCTACTGGATGTAATGGCTTTTGGCTGGCTGGCTGCTTCTTTGTCTGAATTAACTACTACATTTTAGCCTTGACAGTTATTTTCATCTCCATGTCCCATTACAGCGAAATCCAAGCCTCTGGTTCAGAGAGGATCTGGTGACGGGGGTGGGCAGGAAGGCTGCCTCTCCAGGCTGAGCTCAGATATTAATTCCTCAACAGCACCAGATGGCTACAGCTAACCTTTACCAGCTTAATCTTTTGCCATTTTGACTTCTGAGCTCTGCCACAGAGCAAATAAAAAATGGGACAGTGATGAAGTTTAAAATATGCTGGATATTTAAAGTCAACCCCCCCAAACACTTAAAACTCACAAGCGTTGCTGAATATTTTTCAATACTACCCTACGGAAGCTTTGGCAGGGTGGTTTGCAAAATTAATGGAAAACCATGTTATTTCTGAGGCACAGAACTAGAGTCCCTGCAACAGGCTCATGTATTTTCTGTTGCTTTGAAAAACGCCAGTTTAATAAACCAAACAACAGCCAACAGGAAGCCTCTAGAGATTTCAAAGGATGATGGATCTGTCCTGCACTGCGCTTTCCACTTAGACGGGTAAGAAAAAAATTTAAATCCTATGGAAATCTTTGAGATACTGAAAAATAATTTCCATCCCAAACCAGGAAGAAAAAACAAAATCCTGGGTTCTTTCATTAAAAAAAAAAATTAAATCAGCCCAAGTCAGTAAAAGTGCTTTATGAAACAAAGATACCTTTTGTGTTCCCTCTCTAATTAGCTGATGCTTCAAAACAGGATTTAATTTGTTGTTTAAAAAGGTTAAAAGGTTTCATTTATTTCAATAATTCATTTCTTGAAAGATACAGTCATGGACCAAGGTCTGTCCCCAGGAGGGAAGCTGTTCCCCACACCTGCCTGCATACGCTTGGTCCACATGGCCCCGTAGTCAGGACCCAGCCCTGAACCACGCAAAGGAGGGTCCTGCAGCAAGAACCCTATGATCTATTTTACCTTGTTCTCAGATTTAGGCAAAATACATATGGCCCAACCAATTCCCCTATAAAACGACCCCAGCAGGATTCAAAAATGGTCAGAACCACTTAAATCCTGCCTCCCTGTGAGAAGACAAGGAGAGAAAGTTGTGGTAAATCCAACTGAAAGATAAGAGGATAGTTTATCTGGGAAATTCAGTCTCCCCGCTGGAGAGACCACACCAGAACTGGGCCGTGTCCAGCTAACCCTGATTAATGTCTCATCTCAATGGGTGAGACGTGCCAGCTTCTCAGGACAGAGAAGGAACCCTCCACACACTTTTTCTGCCTATTTTTTGTGGTTCCATTTCACCCAAACATCCATTATTTCAGCTAATTAAAGGAGTGGCTCTACACTAAGATCTGCCTGCCAAAGCAGTGGAAAAGATGATGTATTGAGTACAAAAGAAACCCGCACCTACAGCATAGCTTACAATCAATGCTCACTGCCCCAAAAGGAAACTTATAACCCTACCGAAGACCATATCTGAAACACAGAAGAATGCTTCAAAGACAAAAATCCAGTACTGAAGGGATCTTTTTCACTATTGCATAATATGGGATTATTTTTAAATCATTTACATGCCAGTACCACGCATGCAAAGTGCTGATCTGCATTAAACATTTTCCAGCAAGCATACAGGATCTTGTAAAGGACATGCTGACAATTTTAGGTACAGCAATGCAAAGTGACCAGTTATCACCAGAGCCATTGGAAATTTTCTATTTAGAAACAGTCTTAACCTGCAAGGAAAAAAACATTTGCTAATGCAAACCTGAAAGGAAAATATTAAGTCCTGGATGGAAAAACGCTCTGGACTCCTGCCTTTTTAAGGGGCTCCAGAACTGAATTACAAAAAACAGACGCCTCTGAAAGCTTTAGCTCTACACTTACACAATCGTTTCTCCATCATCCAGGGTAATGGGGGAAGAGGGGACAGAAAAGTCTCAAATACTAGTAACACTGAGACTCAGTAGTCTTTAGTGGGCAATATCACAGATGCCTGAATGTCTGCGTGAAGCTGTCTGTCTGTCTGTCAGAGCCAACGCTAAGTTGGAGCTGAAAAACTCTACCAGATCGGAGTGGGCTCCTGCATTTCTGCATGCACCTCCCAGATCCCTGCGACTCTGGAAATTATTTGCATTGTCCAAGAAGTTCACATGAAACCGAGCTGGTTATTCTTACTTTGCTGAAGTACAAAAGAGGCTACACAGAGCCATTATAAAGCAATGAGCTTAGAGAGAGCACAAGAAATACACCCTGGAATATGACCATCAGAGCAAGCCCATCACACCAGTGTGCAAATCACACTGGAAAGTGCAAGGTAGCTTCGGGGTCACTAATGACACCTGCAGCTACCCAGGGAAAAGGGACAAGGGCTACTGCATGTGACAGCCTGGGACGTGCCTCTTCTCTTGTGCTCTGCAGGACAGCTCTACCTTAGACACGATGCTCCCCACAGGCTGTTTTAAAAGTGCACCCACCACTTCCACTGCCCTGGGCTATGCTTGATGGAAGAGAGACAGAAGGACTGCAATCCTCACTGCAGAGTCAGAGCGGAGGCAGCTCATCAGCACCGTGACTGGGCACCCCTTCCTGCCGCCTGGGCTCCAGGGGCTGCAGCCAGCCTCTCGTGTACTGGTAAACCCTACACAAGTCCCCAACCGGCCATGCATACCAGCATGCAAGGCTCCCATTGCTCCACACCCCACCTTTAGTTTCACCATCTCTGCTTATGAAGCTTCCTTAGCTGCCAACAGATAACGCCAAGACAACCTCCATATCCTAAACGAATGGCAGCAGCCAACAGCAAACACGGGGCTGCTGCCTCCTCCCCTCTCTTCTCCTTCCGACTTTTCACCAAGCGGCTGAGTACTGAACACGAGCAGGCAGCCCTTCGCTAACCTTGCCATCCCCAGCTTACCAGCACAATGAACTGAGCCGTTGCTGGTGACAGTGATAGTTTTACTCTCTCCCCTGAGTACATGAGTCAGGCCTAAGCAGCTTCATGTGCACATGTAGGAACCCTCAGACCATCACTGGGCACAATGCATTTTTCAGCAGACAGATTGTCTCATGAAGGCACCATCATCCCTGGTAGACACACTGCTAGCCTTTGGGCAGGGAAGGAATGGGACAGGGCTGACTCTGGCAAGCACAGGGCAAAGTCTGGCTCTCGCAGTGAAGGGGGATGCCCTGCATCCCTCCCGTACTGCCCTCTTTGGGGTGCAAAGGATCAGCAAAGACCACAGAGAATAATGATGGTGCTAATTTCCATGCCCAAGGTAAAGAGATTGAGGGAACCGAGAAAGCTCCAAGTGGTCAGAGAGCCTATTGCCATATTGAAAATACAAATGACTCAGCTCTAAGTGAAAGTTTCTATTTTTGTCTTTTGGCCTCAGTGATTTGGTTCCAATCCTACAGCTTGAATCATTCAGAAATATGCTTTTGCATGCAAGGCCAGCTATGCCACTCTTGCTTTCCAAATTTTAAATTGGAAGATATACATTAGCATGCAGAAGTATGACTACGCTTTTGGATTTCCTTCGTGTTCATTTCCAGGCATAGCTAGAAAAAAAGGATTATTAAATGATGAAAGGTGTCTCTAGTGAGACCATTCCTGTCCAGCTGAATCAAATATTGTAGCCATGAAACCAAACCAAGATTTGATTTCATTTGAAACTTTGTAAAATAAAATTTCATGGCTAACTTTAGTTTCTTTTGAAACTTTTCCTTTTCCCCAATGTTCAAGCTTTCATCAGAAGGGAAAAAATTCCATGCATCAATGCTTTCTCTCTTTCAAAGAAATAATTTGTTCAACATTATTCTAAAGAGTCATTAATTATTTGCAAGAGTCATTAATTATTTGCATTGGGGAAGCACCAAGACATGGCCAGCCCTCTTCTGCTACATCCTCCTTAGACATATATTTAAAGCTATTTTTAGAAAGAAGCAAATGCTTTTAGCCCCAGCTGTGAGAGGCTATGTCTGGAAGAGTTCAGGGAGGGACTCCCTGTGTGCATGTGAGGGGAGGATGGGCCTAAGGTCTCTGCTCAGGTCTCTTCTGAGTCAGAGTCCTCTACTGGCTCCACCAAAGACATATCCAGTGATTCCACAGCTTGTCTGAGTTGGGAAAAGCAGCTCCTGAGCTTATGTTTCACTTTAATAACACACATAAACACCCTCCTGAATGGAAAACCCATTTACAACACACCAACCCAACTGCTGGTCAAAAATAATAGCACAAAAGCAGCCAATATCTGCCTTTCCAGCCCCATGAAACTCCATGGATTCTAGCAGGAAAGACAAGCCCCAGTGGGGCTTTCAGAGAAAGGTGATGAAAGTGGTAGGATGAAGCTTAATAGCTGCTCCCTCAGGTCCCCTTGGGCCACAGCAGCAAGCTCAGTTCTCCATCCCTCTATCACATGGCAGGGGTCCTGGGTATCTGCTGTCACCTGCGTGGCCACCAGTGTCCCTCCTCCCTTCCCCAAGGAGCAGAGCAGGTCTCTTACAGAACCTGGACATATGAAGATTTTGGAAAGGCTGGCCAGTGAGGAGGAAAAAAGGGAAAGCAACATTAAAAAGCTATGTAGAATATCTTGTACGACTCCAGTTTCTTATGTTCAAGGAAGATTAAGAGGATCTGGAAGAGTTAGAGAAGACAAATCTAAGAAATGGGCAGTCTAATTGCAAGACTACAGATGAAAAGAGTTTGGCTTGTTGAGCCTGGAAAAATGAATGCTGGACAGGGATGGAAGTACTGTCTATAAATACATCCAGAGGAAGACACCAGGGAAGGAGAAGAGCTATTTGTTTACAGGGTATGAAAATATTTTGGCTGCCAATTCGAAGAAAGTTTGAAATGCTGAAGAAATGAGGCTTTGGAACAGTCTTCTAGAAAAAGCAGAAGCAATAGACAAGTCAACTTGTTTAAAACAGGCTTTGCATAAGGTTTAGGAGTGTGACACCAGGACACTGACCCACACACTCCTTCCAGTCCTACAGCCTGCATTCCCGTTTTACACATGTGCAGAAGTTAAATCCACCTACTAGGCACTAACAGTCCTAACACGTGAGATGGTAATGGCTTCACAGCTACTTGGAAGGACATTTGTAGGGAAAGAATATCTTTTATTAAACAAACTGATAGATCTAGGAAAAAGAGACACATCTAAGGGAAAGAGCCTTGCAAGAGAGTTGAGGGTGTAAACAGCCCACGCAGCAAAATCCAAGCTTAGTACTTTAGACACAGTTCAACATGCTTCTTTAACTGTGTCTGCTAGCCTAATAAAATACCTTACTCTTTGCTATCTTCACTTCTCATTTATCACCAAGACAACAACAACTCTAGATTAGGTAAAAGTGTTGCATGCAGAGGAAAAGAAAATGCAATCAAGATATTGGATATGGTTGGCAGCAAGAGAGTTGAACGGGCAATTTGGCAACAGCAGAGCCAAGGAAGTCAGAGCTGGGAAGAGCATCACAGGAAAGAGATAGGCTGGAAAAGGAAAAAAAAACAAACAACAAAACAATGACAAAAGCAAGGCTCCATTCCAGGTTCTACTGAACTCAATGTGAGCACTTCCACCAGCTTCCATGTGAGTAGGAGCAGATCCTCCGAGGTACTGGTTTCTGGGACAGAGTATCTCAGAGGGAACATTACCTTAACAGCTGTGTCTGGAACAGAAGAGAAAGCCTGCTGAAAAGACTTCTGCTGTTGGCCAAGACAGTGCCGATGCTGAATGAGGCCGTGTAGTGATGTGCTGCCAAAGCTTTAATGGGGGCTACCAAAACCATAAAACCTTCCCTCACTTGTGACAAAACCTACAAGCGGCAGAAGTGCCTGCATTTGCAGAGTGGGAATGGGCAGATTATTTCCCTTTTGTCTTCCTGATGTCTGGGAATATCAGCATTCATTTCAGTGGAGGGAGGACAAGGACTCTACCAGGGAGGATGCTATGTTCAAGCAAAGGCACATGCTGTGAACCTGCTGCAGCCCACAGCATTTTTAGATGGCTGCTCCAAGGTAGAGACAGCAAAATTAGGCAGGGCACGTTTCATCCCCTTCCCACCAACCTACAACTCTGATCCATTGCATCCAAGAACCATGCAAGTAACTTTGATTTGACAGCTTTTATTCTCACCCTGCCATCGTGCAAAAGGTCCAAGGTGCAAAACATTGGAGAATTGTGACCATGATTACAAGCCCACTTAAGGAGCTAGACTTTTTTGTTTTTCAAGCTACATTTGAGAACTGAAAAGGAATCTTGTCCATCAGCGTTACAAAAAAGGAAAAAAAAAAAAAAAGAATGTTCCTGTTTGATGCAAAAATAAAAGCAGTTTCAAAGGCTCTTTGATGTGCAAGACAGAAAGACATGCAGGCAGATTCTGGAGGAGGTCTTGTCTTCAGCAATTACCAGCACTCTGCACTCTTTTTGAATCTAACTCCCCAGACAGAATTTGTATGTGAAGTAGATAATCACACTGCAGAGTATATCAGCTCTAACTAAACCTTGTGGCTTTTCAGTTAAGCAGCAATAACCTCTAGTCAAAATACTCCTTAACCAAGATGGGAATAAAACAAATAACCCCCAAACCAACTAACTGCAGGCGAAGCAATTCCAAAGACATACATGTTTTCAAAAGATTTCATTTTGAGCTCTTCTCGGGTAACCATGCCAGTTTTCCAGGCGATATTCGGATCACTAAAACAAACAGTGATGTAATTTCCACAGCGACCACAAACATACCAAGAATACTTGAGCTAAATTTATCCAGACTTCTTGTTTGAGTCATTGCTTTGGTTCATTACTTTTCCATGATTTTCAACTATGCACAGAAAAGGAGTTGTGTACAGCCTGGGACTGAGCTTTCCCCAGCAGTATCCAAAATGCCAACCTTTATGCTTAGGATCCACATATTGACTATTAGAAACAAAATTAAGCTGCTCCTCCAGCTCCCAACCTCCTTTCACCCTTTGCCTTCCTCTCGCCTTTCCTGTAGCGGACTGACCCTTTCCCTCACCCTTGGGTGACACAACATGGGGCTTGTCTTTGCGACCGAGAAGTTCCAGAAGCTCACCACAGATCTGCCACCCCCGCAACTGGAGAGGGTGAGCCAAAAAAGAGAGGACCTGCAACAGATTTCCCACTGCTCTGTGCAGCTCCGTGACAGATCCCAAGTCCTGCCTGCCTGTCTGGAGCAACACGTTCCACCACCACAAGTACCCGTGCCAGGAGAGCTCAGGCTCGGGAAGGCTGTCTAGGAACCGTCACCAGCATGTACAGATGTCCCTGCAAAAATCACATAATCTACAAAGACATCACTGAGTTTCACCTTCTCTTCCAACACACACCGGGCGGCTGATTACCATACTGGGAGGGACTGGGTATTTGCAAAAACTGCAGCATAACCCCCGAGATTTTACTAGATCAACTTTGCTATTGTTTAATGGGAATCTTTTTCAACTATCGTATTTTAACATGGTCTGAATATGTCCTTGCTGACTCCATTTCAGATCATGATCAGACTCACCGAGTTTGCCTGCATGTAGCTGTACATGGTTTAAGGACAGTTTGTAATTTCTGAAAGCACACTGTTCTTTTTTGGTTTTTGTTTGTTTGTTTGTTTTTTAACCAGAAACTGCCGACCCCCAGAGCCCCTCTGACTGCTGGAGAGCTTTTTGAAGGTTGAGGGCCTTCCCTAATACTTAAAGATTTCTTTCATAAGTCCTCTGAGTAAGAGCAAGGCACAAATTCAAAGCATGGACACACGTCTGTTGTGAAACTATCAGCAGCTTACATAAAAGGCATGCTGCTGTGGTGATACATAATCATGTAAATAAACAATTGCTGACCCACTAACGAGCACACAGACTTGGATTAAAGAAAGGAATTAAATATCAGCCTAACTTGATGTAAAATCTGAAACAGAACCTATTAAGAGACAGACTTCACCTATACAGCAGACTGGGAGCTGAATGGTATACAATCTATCCCCCACACTCTCATCTGCAGTGCAAACGTTTTCTCCCAGTTAGCTGCCTTCTGCCAAGCAGAGCCCTGACAGCCCCTTTATTGATCAGAGAAATTAAAAACAAACAAACCGCAGACTTAATGCTGTAAGGATCCCTGAAGATCTGATCCCAAGACCGTTATGGCAGTGCAAAGTCTTTAATGGCTTTTGGATAAGGCCCCCATAGGCTTTGGAGAGGATAAAAAAGAAAAATTCATAGCACTTTCTTTCATGGAAGTATAAAATCACCTGCAACATCACTGACAAAACAATAAATCAATTACATGCCTGGTAAAGACCGAGTTGGTGTGAACACTCAATTGCTTTTTCCCACCGAAACGGAAGACAACAGTTCTATGACCACGGTGTCAACCCTCACCTGAGAGCTACCTTATGATCACACATCAGTAACATCGTTAAGGAGCCCCTGTGTACAGGTTCTAAGGGCAAAGGATTTTCTTTACTACCTTATCACCTTATCTTTGGTTTTTTGTAGGCTTATTGATAGAGTTGTTGTAAGTCACATTTTAATGTAATAAACCACAAATACATTTTAACTGAAAGGTGAAAAAATAAAGCTGTATAGCAGCAGATAATGCCAGATACAGCTCAGGTAAAGATCAATGTTTTACTACTATCTGTAAATCAAACTGGCTCTCAGGTCGGACTCTCTGCTCAATTAGCTTCCCAAGGTCTGCACTGCACCGCTGGCACTCCAGCAGCTCTGCCCTCCTCGCTACAGCCCTCAAGTTTAAGAGCAGGCTGGCTTTGATGGTATTTATCAGGAAAAAGCTGGTCCTGCCACTACTAAGACCTAAGTCCTCCTTTATATTCCCTTAACTCCTGAAGGGCACAGCATCCACAGCCAAGCTATCACTTTCCACATGCACAAGAACTCGTTTTCAAAGACAAATGGTTCTTCCGGATGCCTCTTTCAAACTAAAAGGGACATCTTCTAAGGGTATGTCTGAAGAACATTGCTTAGTATCCAGACGCTGAAAATCAGTTCAGTGTGTCTTAAATTAGGCACCTAATTGTAAATGCCCCGGTATTCGTTGCCCTTTTTGGAAAGTTCAGTTCAGTGAAATGGTGCAACATGCGGCTGTGCTACCGTCTGCACGGGAGAGCAGGCTTAACCACACGCATTTTCTGCTGCAGTCCAGCCTTCCGCGTTAGCTTTTGGCCCCGTGTGAGATTGCACCACTTCTGTATGAAGTATGTATTTAAATATGTTTAAAAATACAAGCCTATTACTGCTTCACTAGTGCACTTCCTATTCCTGCCTAGCATTTCCTACTTCTCCTTCTGCGGGGCTTTATGCAGTAGTCAGTATGCAGTAAGTCACATAAGATACCTGTTTTATTTTTTGCCCCTTTTTTTTTTTTTGTTTGTACGAATACTTTCAATTCGCTTTTCGGACTCAAATTAACTCACAACTTAACGAGCAGGAAGAAAAACAGAAAACCTTCAAGGCTCATTTAGTCTGATTACACAGAACTTCAAGCAACCAACACGCTTTGCTGGTGTCTAGTGCTCTGTGCGCTCAGATCGCCTCTCAGAGGCTCTCCTTGTCCTTCTCACCCCCACGCAGTCGCAGCAGACTCAGAGTAATGTTACCACAGGGTAACGTGCAGATGGAAAAAGGAGCACAAAGGGTGCGAGTACTTTTTCCCTGTTACACAGCACAAGGTGCTACAGGGCTACAGGGCTAAGTCCTTTTCTCCCAAGACCTAGCTGCTGGCCCTAGCCCCATGTGCACAGCTGCTGTAAAGATTAAGCTTTACATGGTGTTTTCACGAGGAACAAAGTGGTACCACTGATGCTGCCAACACTGATTTTCCCTTCCTCCTCTATTCAGCCGTAAAGATTTATAAGCAAAAATATTCACACTACCAAATGCAAGTTCCTGCCCTTCACATTTAAAGCAACAAACTTAAGTGCAGAACTATGAGGAAACAGCAAAGATCTCATCTGGAGGCCATGTACATGTACACCCAGGAGCAGGTGAGCTCTGCCTGATTTTATTGCTATAAAGAAGTCAGGTTCTTCCTGTACACTTTTATTTTTTAAGTGGATTTCACACTGCCAGACTGATAGCCTGGAAGGCTCGGGTCATCCAGTAGTACAAAACAGAGAGCAAGGGCAGGGTCTGCGGAAGTTTCCATCGCTCCACCTACAGTCCCATCACCTCCTCAAACTGCCGCCCTACGATGAAGATCTCGAACACATTTGCAAATGTCCTGTCCTCATGCAAACAGGGGAGTGACACTGGATGCAGAAAGCGATGTCCCAAGAGAGTAAGCCATCTCATCTGCTATTAGCTAACCTCAAGCTGTCACCATTTGATCCATTGTGAAACTTTCCATATAAAATTGTGCTAGTTTCTGAGCAGTCCCTCCTGTTAAAATGACTCTTTAACTCTTCCACTTAAACTCTTCTTACTTGCACCGGAGACTTTTCTACGATTCAGGAAGCAGTGGTGCAGGCAGCAGCTTTCCCTCTGAGTCAGTACTGAGCTGGGCCGCGGCCCAGACGGGGTTGCAAAGGTCACTACCATCGTGGGTAGCTTCTTTCTGATAAAATATAAAGCCCTGTGAGCTGCAGGGTCACCACAGCACTTCTGAAGTACAGCTTTAAGAGCCTCTGGTCCACTCCAAATGCCATCTTAGGTCATTACATTCCGTTTACTTGTTTACTCCCTCATTTTAATATTTAGGTCTCTTTTCCAGGCCTACTGCACATGTTTATCTGTGCTTCTCTGGACAGTTGAAAGACACCAGCTTGCAACAGATTTCTCTCAGAAGAAGTTGTTACAGTTCATTTAGCTAATATCTGTAAAGCTACTATAAAATTTCCAACAACTATCATTGGCATCATTGCCCCTAATTATGTAATAGCACATACATTACAACACCACACCCCTTTTCAATGCTCATGTCTAGATTTAGCAGGAGAGAAGAGACACTCTCTGGCGTGTTTGAAGGATAATCCAATTCCACCTCCGAGACACACACAAGTGGTGTATGAACGCTCTGCAACTTGGAATAATATTCTCAATAAGAGAGCGATAAGCTCTTTCATAAAAGCACCCTTGTATTTCAGAAGACAATGACTGCTTTCTACATCTTTGCTGAACTGTCTCCTAGAAACTCATACGAGAATTAAATCCTAGCTGCAAATTTTCATAAGATTCAAAGAAACCAACCAGCCTGTAGAAAGGAGATGAATCTCAATTCTGTTCTAGGCATTCATACTGTGATATCTTTGGGACTCCATTGTATTTCCTACAAGATTCATATTATGTCACCTCCACTATATTATGCAGAGCTCTTTATCCAAGTTTTAAAAAAAAAA
>VZTV01038032.1:2413-14811 GCA_013400875.1 Anhinga rufa
AAAGCAAAACCAAAAAACCCCCACACCTTTCATTATAAGGAATGGAAGTAAGGCAGCATAAGAAAGCATTGATTCCATTTAGGATTATACAGAATAAAAATTGTCTGTGTGATTTTGTTGTTTGTTTTTTTATATATATATATATATTCCAGTGGAATGTGCTCTGTGCACAGAAATGAAATTGTGTTGATATAGCAGCAAGAAAAGCAGGAACTGACCACTATGATCTCATGTAATATCAGAAAGAAAACAAACAGAAAAGCATGTGCAGTAGACGAATGCAAAGATGGAAATGGGTAAGATCCTTGTTCCATACAAGAAATCCCAGTAATCTGCAATATTATTTTGGCTGTGGTGATTCATCTCTCTTCAGAAGTTTCTCAACAACGACAACTGTTGTATGCTGTCTTTGAAACCCACATGCTCCCGCTGAAGCAGGGTTTGAATCAGCATGAAATTTGGCTTATCAGACTGTGTCTGGGAAGCCAGCAGTTTTTGTCATGCCAGATTGCATCTGGATTAAAAACTGAAGAAAAATGTAGTGACACATTGTGAAAAGAAAAAGACAAGCTTTATTGGCTTCATTGAAATCTCATCATCAGATAAATGTTTCATACTTTGGTTATTATAGTTGTTTAAGCAGTAATTATATTCATTAAATGTGTGCTTTAAAGTTAATGTTGTCAGAGATATTTCAAGTATTAGAGATGTGCACGTAAGTCACTTTTCATATTGAGGCATCTTCTGATCCTCATAAGAATTTATCTTGCTTTGTGATGTATTTTTATGAAAATCAGGATGGAAGAACAGAATATTTTATCCAGAAGCCACAAACACAAACCAGTTTTATTTGTGCTCATGTCTTAGGAGGACATTGATGCAGTGTCCTAAACCAATATGATTTTAATCAAGCAGTGGCTTATTTATCTCACTCCAAAGAAAAACCAAATGCTCTTTAAGTGTACATTAGTAGTCTGGACAGAAAAATTAGTAAGTAAAAGTTCATATCTTTATTTACAGGAGGTTAAGTTGGCTGAAATTGATTCCCTTTCCTGAAAGGAGTCTGACCAGCAGTCTTGTACCTCTTTTTCAACAAGGATAGAGAGCACTTTAGTGACTGCAAATTGAATACTAACCGAGAAGAAACTGGATGATTGCAAACATATCCTCCTGAACATTTGTTGAAAGCATAGCTGTGCAAATTAGCTATTTCTAGCTAATCATAGCTAGATTATAAAGAATGTCGTTTTGATGGGGATGAGGGAAGAGAGGGGCAGGAATGGGAATGTCACAGTTACTTCTGAGAATGACAGCTGTCAAAAAAGCAATTAGGGTTATTCGGACAGCTTGCCCAGAACAGCATATTTCTAGCCTTTATCATTAATAGAAGGAGTAGCTGCCTGTACTAGATGTGGTTTTGTGTAAAGCTATCAGGATTGTGCTGCAAAAAGTATAGGCCATGTTTAAGCAGGCTGTTGTAAAGTTTAAAACTGAATGTGCAATTCTAGTGTAATAAGTATTTATTTAAAAATAGTGGCACATCAGTCTGCATTTTGTGTTAAATCACACCACAAGACTAGTGAGATCTGGCTTTATCACTGCCAGCACTATGTGCACTGAAGGTCTGAAGGCTGAGATGTTTTGACTCTAAGAAAACAGTGTGAGAATTGCAGGGGTCTTGCAGATACAAGAAAAGACAGAGAAGGAAAAATGAAAACTTGCAGTGTTCTGAAATCTCGGAGGTTTGCCCCAGTTTTATGAAAAACAAAAGCCAAGTAAGATGGCTAAGTCCCAGAGCATCCCACCACCAGAGTTAATATGTCTGATGACAGTGATGCTGATGTTAAAGAATGCCCACATAAGGCACCTCTAGGCTTAATTTGCAGATGCAATCATGGAAATTCAGTTTGTTAATATTGCTGGGAAGAGCTGATTAAATAACTGGCTTATGCTAGGGCTTTTGAAAAGGACTGGCCGATGGAGGTGGAATAACTCATAGAACATAGAATGATCTGGGACAAGGGAGGAAGTAGATCCCCCTCAGCTTCCTTGGCACCAGATGGTTCCCAAGCAGAGCTGGCCTGCCCATGTGCATGTAGATTCCTTACCAAGTTAAAGGATTTGCTCTGCTACTATTCCTGTAGTTCTGAAGCTCTTTTGAGGCTTTCTGTAAATGACAGTAAGGTTCATCACACTCTTACTTGATTCTTCAGCAGTATGGTGAATACACTGGGATGCATGAGGATCTGGGCTCATCTCCCACTAACACAGCACTTTGCTGTAATAAGTCAAGGCAAACACAGGTCATCCTCTAACACTGGTACAGTTACAGAACTTGGGATTTTTGTTGTTCTTGGCTTTTTTCAGACAAGTTTGACATGCCCTATCCTTTCCCTTTGCAGTCTGGGTAGATTTTCCTGCTGCTTTCCCAGTAATCAGATGTTACTGCAGCCACCAAGTGTGCAGGCTCACCTTGGGTTAACCGTTTTCCTCCATTTCAGATTTTGTGCAGACCGGATTTAAATTCGACAGTGTTTGTTTAGGATTCTGTGCTCAGCACTTTGTATTAGACAAGAAGAAGTCCTGCATTTAAATTATTCAGTCTTTAGGACAGATGAAAATTGTCAATCACCTTCTAGCATATTTAACTTATCCTAAAGGGTGCTTACAGGTGCAAAAATTCACATCCTGTTGCATTTATAGACCTTTGGGTTTATTTTGTTACTGAGTGACTCTGTCGTCCTTGCCTTCTGATGTATTTTTGTGTTACCCTGCAGAGGGTGGGTAGAAATCAGGTTTGGGGTATTAAAATAATAAATTCCATTCTCTTCAAATTGACCAGACTGACAGTGAAACAAATAGTGTGGAAGCACGTAAGTCATATTCCCTGACATTAAAAAACAATAGATGGCACGTCCTGCCTAAAGCAAGAGAAATACCACCACGGCAGGTTATTCAGTTGGTCTTAACTGTGAAGTCAGTAAGTATTATAATTATTTCTGATATTTACTTTCTGTCCAGGCATAAGGAGAAAAGATGGCATTAGTTCTGAAGTGACAACAGGGCTGCAGTGGAGCTAGGTGAGGAGGGGAATCTCACAGGGTGTGTGCAACAGACCTGAACCAGACACCTCTCTTTCCAATCCCACGGTGTAAAAATGCTTCCACCCCACATCAGGACAACAGCCAGAGCCTCCCAGTGTTTGATTAAAATAAAGAAATAAGTAAAAATTTGGCAGGATCCTTCCAGGACCAGACTTTTCAGGAGCTACCATGGGTTGCAAGGCCTGGGCCTGCTTGGAGTGGGAGAGGGACTCAAGGGCAGCCGCCTGCAGCAGCATGCCCTAGGTGTCCGGCCAGCACGGGGGCAGAGGCTAGCATGGGGATGGGGATGGTGGGGACAAGGCTGCGCAAGACCCCAGGTCGGCACCTCAAGGGTGCCCAGGGCACAAGGAGCAGCGTGGAAGGTGTAGTCTGCCAGCTGAAATGTCTCCCCATGCGCTGGAGGCAGCGCTGCCCCTGAAATGGGTTGCCTGTGGGGGCTGGAGGCTGGCAGGTGCCGTGTTTGCTGACTTGGGGCTCAGCGGAGCAGGGAGGGCTGGCTGACACAGATGTGGTTTCATTAGGAAACTTGCAGTCTGTTCCGCTGTTTGTGACAACAGTTTGGTCAGGGCAGCTGTGTTTCTCCCTCTAAAGGGAAGCCCCCCTGGGCATGGCAAGCAAACAACAGGGGGTGAGGTTTGTGCTCTTGTCCTTTTTCTGGGTTTGCTGCTAATTCAGCCAAAATAGACAGTCCCAGAGAATTGACTGGTAGGCCAAAAGTCATGTTCATTCATTACACATTTACCCTTCTGCAGGTGAAGAACATCAACCAAGAGAAAAAAAGTTGTCTTTATGCCATGTCCCAGGCCTGAAACTAGATGGACAAAAGCCAGATGGGGATCTCCATACAGTATCATCCTTTACTGTGGTATCACTGCTAAGAAGTGATTTATTGAGCCAACGCTTTGAAACTCTTTAAGCAAAACCATCTAAGTGAAACATCCCATGCCCCTCAGAGGGACAGTAGCTTCATTCAAGCTTCATGCTCAAGTGCCTTTACTGAGCTGCTGGTTAATTTGGCATTCCATGGTGATATGAAGTTCTGTGAGAACCTCTGTATGGACTTTGGGAAAGAAAAAAATGGGGAGGTAGAAATACTAGCCTCTGACCAGATCTGCATGCATATGCTTCCAGAAGGATGGTATAGAGAATACATTTTATTTCTTCATATCTAGTAGAAGCTTTCCCTAGTGCTACTGAGAGGGACTGAAATTCCAGCCTATGCATTTTTTCTACATCCCAAAGGCCTCTGTACTCTTTTCTTTTTTCCTTCTTGTGAATCTGGATCATTTTGTTTTGAAATATCATTTTCTGCCTGGCTCCACAGTTGTCTGTATGGTAAATCCGAGGGACAGCGGAGGTGACTGCTTTTTATGTGGCAAAAATTTAATGATTATGCGTTTAGCTCAGCTCTTAGTGGGAATAAAACTTTCTTTATAAAAACTCTGAGAAATTTATCCAACTGAGAGTTGTCAGATTTATGCAGACTTTTTACTCATTTGCTGGCTTAAAAAAAATTTAGGCCTAGCAGTCAGGTATACTGTGTAGATGTGCAATACACCCTAGAGGACTATGAAGCCAATGAATAGTTATCTATATATAATGCCAGGTATCTCATCCATGATACAAAATAATTCTCATCCATATTAGAAATAGGTTGCCAAGCATTTTCATTTAGATCTCTGTTTATCTTGATTCTAAATAAATAGTTGTGAATAATTATTTTCTATTTTATATATCTATTTATGATGTTTCTAAATGAAGAAGGATTATAAGTACATAACTTCAATGTAAGATTGTGGTTTCCTCGTCAAGGTTAAGTCCTAATATATTTTTGGATGATTTTGGAGTTTATCATGTAAAAATGAGGAAAGACATGTGGGATTGAATCTTTAAAACTAAATGTAGCATGATGTCTTGGGGAGAATAGCTGAATAATGAAAGTCAGTGATAGCATGTCAAATAATCATTTATTGTAGCTACAGGTGGCCAGCTGTCAGATGAGTCTACACTGAATTACTTAACCATTTATGAAGATCCTTGCCTTTGTTGTTTTACTCATTTGAGGTGGGGGGATCATGCTGTCATTTTCATCATCAAAACCTGTACTTACATGTAAGTTTGGAGATTGCCTCAGAAATGTAAAAGGAATAAATCTCTACAGCTTGCAAGAACCTGAAAAAGTCATTTTGAGGGGTATGCCCTCACTTCTGATAATCTGCCTGTTGTTTGCAACTAGGGAGATGTCAATATGAAAGGCAATTCTTTTTAAAGGGCTTGGAAAAAATAAATTCTTGTCTGTTGTCCAGCTGTTTTCTGCAGGCACCAAGTAATTTTGAAGATGCCTACACTGTTTAAAATCAGTTTACGACTTTTCTGTGTGCTCTGGAGGAGGCTGCTCAAACCAAATAAATGGGTAACAATGTATTGTACAGTTAAACCTCCCTACCATCCCCATTCCCTACTGTGATACCTCCATATCTAGGTCTTGGTACTTATATCCATTCCCCTATTTTCTTGGCCTCTCTTTCTAACACAGACATATGCACTCACACTTCCCACCTTTTAAGCAGTGTAGCAAGGCTAACACTTTCTCTCAACAGTCAAAGGATGATATCTATCCTCTGGATTTGTAATTCAAAATACCATGTTTTAGGAATCTGATTTATCATCTCCTTACAATGTGTATACTTGCTTACTCCTCTGTCAAGGTATCATTATATTACCCACAGTGGCCTTTGCATAAATGTGTATGCCAGGGCAAGGTTTAGAAGAACCAGATCTGTGAGGAAGCGATGCACAGTTCTAAGTTAAAACCCAAGATGGAAACTGAAAAGTGCTGCACTTCTCCCATAAGGCCTGAAGATACGGTGGTGTCTTGGGGAAGTTATGAGTATGTTTGCACGCTATTTCAGTGTTAGATCTGGTATGTCAGGATGATGGGCTGTGCAACTAAAATGGTCCTAATGCTTGCTGATTTGGGATCCTTGCAGTGGTCCACTGAGGTCACTTCAGTAAAGGGTAGCGCTTTATCCCTCATTAGCCCTGATTAGTTGCTGAATATGGAGATGCAAGTTCCTTCCTATCCCTGCATTTATCAGCTTCTTCATCACCACAAGGCAAAAACTGGTCTCTTCATTTTTAAGGAGGTCCAAACCCAGATCTTCAGTTAAACCGACACATGGTCAAACTGCAGACCTGAATCAGAGTGAACAAACAACTTCTGTATGTCCCTGATTGCCTTGCAGTCAGTTTTTCTGGGAAATAGGAATGGGATGCTTGGTCTGCATGAGGACTGAGAAACTACATATACCTGCTATGGGCACGTCTGTCCAGCACATACTTACCTTACTGCTCAGCTGCAGGGGAAAAAAAGGTCTTGGTAAAAAGATGCATGTGCAAAGATATTCCACTTGTCTCTGCACAATCCAGCTCCAGGAGCTTTAGCATAGAGCGGTATTGGCTAGGGCAGGCTGAGGCTGTAGTCTGGTGAGAGTAGTGTTGTTCCCTGTAAGGTAGCTGGGGTTTGCTGGCAGGGCTCTGCAGCTCACGCTGAGCTCTGCTGCGGTGGCTGTGTGCTTACTGGTACCTGGGTTAGCATAGGTGTAACCACAGAAGGCTTCAGTCACACTTTTGGGGTATAGTCAAAGCGCTTAGCCATTTGTGAAGGTGTGTGTCCCTCTGCATATATCTGTAAGTGATTTGCTACAGATGAATTAAAGGTGGACTAATAATAAAAGTTACCAGCATCTCAGGATACAGTCAAACTTTTCTGAATTTGTCTCAGAGATATGTTCACCATCTCTGTTCAGGGGTTTATTAATGATGATTAGAGATATTTATGGTGCCCTGGTTGTCCATTTTTGCATATGGGAGTGAGTGATATTTTCAGGACTAAAGCATTAAGTTCTATTGAACATCACCACTTGCAAGAATGTTAATCTCCTGCAACTCAGTTGTGCTGTGATGAGTCACACTTTATACTCCAGTTGTTGCTGCTTAGCTGGCTGAAAAATTGTACAGTAATACTGTGTCATTAACTACTAATATGATAAGTCAGGAAGCATGCAGCTAAAAAACTTAATTCTTACCTTTTCCTGTTTTCTCACCTCAGAAGAATGGTATTTCACAATGCATCTAGGAACAATTTAAGCCCACTGTCCTACAGGGTTTGGTTTTATTTTGTTTGCTCAAACACCCCAGTTTTCTCCTTTTTTGAACTAAGGTAAATTACAAATATATCTTGTATTTTCATTTTCTCTTGTTAAGTCATAGAAAACCTGTGACAAAAGATGTGGCTTTTGTGGGAAATGTACTTAGTGCCATGTATGCTTTCAAAGAGATTTGAAATGTTTTGGCTTCTACAGGACAGATGTAGTAACGAAACTTGAAACAACAAAATAATTGTCTCCCTATTTTTGTTTGCCTCACATATTTGTATTTCCACACTGAGAGCAAAAATACATGTACCTGAAGAGTAGTATAGTATAAAGTATATAAAAGCATCTTTTTTTCTTCAGAAAAATTGACCTGTTTACAATTTCGCATATCCTTGGATATTTTGGAAGTTAAGCAGATAATAAATTATTTGATGAAGAGAATTAACTAAGGCTAGTTCAGACTACTTTTGGGTGTTATTTTTCTCAGACAGTTGTGTTCTCAATGAATTCCCGCCTCACTCCCACTCCCTCTCCCCAAAAAGCATGCTACTTCAGGATATTTTAGGGAAAAAAAAATCAGATGTCCAAAGGCATAATCCTCTTTTTTTCTTTTTTTTTTTTTCCTCAAGACACAAATTAAAATGCTTGTTTCACAGTGTTACTGCCATGTCCCCTGTGAATGGCAGCTTGAGTGTTTCTGTTGACTACTGTACTCGACTACAGACTCTGCTCTGTAAGTGGGCTAGCCCTCCCCAGACTATACTGTATATAAGGTACCCTTATGTTTTGCTCCTGTGCTGGTTTTGGCTGGGATAGAGTTAATTTTCTTCAGAGTAGCTCATATAGGGCTGTGTTTTGGATTTGTGCTGGAAACAGTGTTAGTATTAAAGAGGTGCTTTTGTTACTGCTGAGCAGTGCTTACACAGAGCCAAGGCCTTTTCTGCTCCTCACCCCACCCCACCAGCGAGCAGGCTGGGGGGACACAAGGAGCTGGGAGGGGACACAGCCAGGACAGCTGACCCCAACTGACCAAAGGGATATTCCACACCATATGATGTCATGCTCAGTATATAAAGCTGGGGGAAGAAGGAGGAAGGGGTGACATTTGGGGTGACATTGTTTGCCTTCCCAAGTAACCGTTACGCATGATGGAGCCCTGCTTTCCTGGAGATGGCTGAACACCTGCCTGCCCATGGGAAGCAGTGAATGAATTCCTTGTTTTGCTTTGCTTGCATGTGCGGTTTTTGCTTTACCTGTTAAACTGTTCTTTATCTCAACCCACGAGTTTTCTCGGTTTTACCCTTCTGATTCTCTCCCCCATCCCACCAGGGCCGGGGGGAGTGAGCGAGTGGCTGCGTGGTGCTTGGTTACTGGCTGGGGTTAAACCACAACAACTCCCTTCCTGCCTTTACATTATCAGTTGTACAGAATAGTATCCTGTATTTTGCTTGCCACGTCTTGAAGAATTTTTTAAGTAGGCATAGTGGGGTTTTTTTTTCTGATTTAATAGGAATCACTAAGAAAGATAAACTAGTCAGAACTTGAGCTTTCAGAACAGTGATTTGAATTCACATGAGATCAGGGAAGCCTTTGTGTGTCTATTTTTTTTTTTTTAAGTATAAAATATTTGAATGGAAAACTCAGGAAAATCAGATTTCAGATTATCTGGAAAACATGGGAAAACAATAACATTTTTTCCCCAAGACCAGAGAAGTTACATAATCAAAGGACAATGTTTATTGACTTGAGGTAGAACTCTACAGATTCACAATGATTATTTTTAAATGCCTAAACCAAAACGTCTGCAACAGAGAGATTTACCTGTTTCAAATTTTACTCTGCATGTTTCACATGGTGTTCATTCTGATGACTCCTGTTCCAATTAACATCTTCATTTTATTTTGTTTCATGAATAATCTATTACTCTAGAGTTTTATTTAGCAAGACACACAGAACATAAGCTGTGGGTTTTTGAGTGATCCTTGCGAACTCAGACCTTTCCCAGTAGTATCAGCCATGTTATTTGGTTTACCTTCAGCTATGCATGTCTTTGAGGTATTAATGGAAACCTGCCAGAAACTGTTGACTAGGAAAAGCACTGCATTTCTTCAACATCTCCCATTTCCATGCTTTATTTATAGTTAGATCTTCATGTTTGGGCTGAGAGAGGATGCCTTGAGGTTTATGGAATGTGATTTGACAACAACAAAAAAATACAACTTAGTAACCCAAAGTCTAATGTTGTGAGGTTTAATAAAATCTTTAAATCCCCCAGCGGTACTGTCAGAAAGCAGTCAAATAGCTTGGTGTTCCAAATACGGGTGTTATCACAGTGCCCTTATTGCTCGGCAGCAATGCTGGGTTATGACCTTACTAGTAACTAATGTGGGATTTATTCACCAGAGAAAACATACAAGTGTGAAGTTCACATGGTTTTTGGAAACCACTAATTAAAATCAAACACTTTTCAACTTTGGAAAGTCTTCCTAATCCCCATCTTGTAGCTGTTTAAAATTGCATCAAAAAGAATAGTATTCTTTGTCACTGAGACTGTTATAACTGAGGTTTTGACCTACAATTTTCAAAAGGAATAAGGATCAAAATTCACCTTTCACAAACATGTCTGTGATGCCTGAAAATTATTTGTTAAACTTTCTGTTCTAGGAAGTATTTTATTGGGCTTGTAACTTGCTTTTGCAACCGTGTATTTCTTCTGAGAGACAATTTATAGAGCTGCAGTCCTTGGGCTTGAAAATCTTCCTGATTTTCTTTTGGTTTATGATACTAACCAATGCAAAGAGAGGCTAGAGGATAGATAAGACAGAGGAAGGGGCAGAACTCACTTTAAGTGAAGTTAATATTTCTATGGCACCATAACTACTTACAGTAATCACTGTAGTAATGACCTCATAAATCAGATTAGGAAAAAAGTGAATAAGAGCCCTCTGGATATGAAGAATTTGGTTTTGTAAACTGAGGAGAGGAAACATCCTTGGATCGTATCTCTAGTCCTCTTTCACTTAAAAAAAGATGTCACATCTATAACATATTAGAGAATCTTCTAAAATCTTTGCATTGGTTTTGCCCTTGAAGTGTAAGGTAGAAAGATCTTTATTATGTATTATTAACATTTTACAGGGAATTGATCTTCCCCATTTGATATTGCTGGCTTTCTTTCAAGGAAAATTTGTAGTGAAGTATCCTGATAGATATTTTCTTTCCCTCTTGCCTTTTCAGAAGCACAATACAGGTTTTGGAGAATGAAAAGTAAAATGCTTCAGGCCATCTTTGTGTTTTCCTGATGCTTTGGAGGCAGAAAGGTACCCTAAGATAAACTGTCCAGCTCTGAGCACCTCTGTAAATTGTGGTAGTCTCTGTGGAACTGTCCTTTATGGCTTTGAGCAAGCTGTAGTCTTCACAGTGCTGAGTGCTGTGGCCTTTTTCCATACACCAGTCCTTGTAGCAGCATCTGTGGAGGGCAGCTTGTAAGTTGTCTTCCAAAGTTCCTGGGAAAAGGAAAATTTTCCCCTTTAACCTAAGGCTTTGGGACTATCTTTACACCACTTGGGCTTGCTTAATTATTGTCTAGTGGTTTTGTATCAACCTGATAAAGAACTTCTGTAGCAGTTATTTGGAAAACTCATTCAATAACAGAGCTGTAGTTTCAAATGTGTTCAGCTCCCTGCAATAAACATGAAATGTCTTTGCTTATGGCAGAATTTGCTGCCCTTGGTTTCCCAGCTTTTGTTCTCTTTTGGGCCAATCTCAGAATAAACAAAGATCAAAAACATAATGTTTGATGATGGGATATAGGAGGACTAGATTGCTTTGTAGATAGGGATAAGAGACACCTCTTAATCTTAACAGATTCAATATTGATCCCATAAATTGGTTTATATGACACTGTCACTTGTGTTTAAAAAATTAAAATAAAAAACCTCTAACATCTATTCAGTAATTAAAGACCTGCTTTTATTTTTTGAATAACACTCATGACTGTTAGGTCAGCATACAGGTTATAGTACCTTCATTTTTAGTCCAAGATACAAGGTTTTATATTAACGGCGCCAGATTTTATTCATCTTTGTTTCATACTTCCTAGAATTCATTTCTTTTGGAAAGCACAGTAAGAAATTTCTGACTTTTTATAGGTCTTGTTTCCAAGTTTTCTATTTTGTTGAAGATTCTTGTCTTAAAAATTATCTCCTTGAAGCAGGAAGTGTGGGAGCGACAAAAATATTCCATCAAGGAATGTCCCGATATAAAAACATTTATGAGATACATAAAACCTTGTTTGTCTTTGAATTTATCTGTTAATTGAAATGTGATCAATTTATATGTTTCAAAATAGAATTAATTAGGCTGCTATATGAAGTATAGCAAAATATCATGGGTTTAGTGGATTCAGAATCCCCTTAAGCCAAGCCATTAAAAAACCATCTAAACGCGCTTGTATTTAGAATTTCTAAGTGTACAATAACTGTACTACGTTATCCGGGATCACCATTTCCCATGCAGCAGTTTGCCTCAAGACACAGAAATCCTATCCTGTTTTGTATTAAATTAATGGAGTCTGTGACCTCAGAGCATTGCATTTCATATTTTCTTTCAATGAATGTTCATAGAGAAAATATCTGTGGGTATATATCAGATACCAAGGAAGAAACTTCCTTTCCCCTTCTTCCTGCTTTCCTTCTGAAAATATGGCACTTGGATCTGAATCAGCAGTGTGGGTGCAGTGGCAGTTTGGGAATGCGAAAATGCTCTCCAGTTTCAGTTCCAGTGATTTTTCCCTGGTTGACAGCCCAGGGGAATATTGATAGGCCCAGAAGGGAAACTCAGCCCATCTTAACTGTGACAAAATCTTTGAAAGGAGACACAGGAATAATATCAGCATTTTCAGAAAGGAGAACAACACTCCAGAGTCCTGAAAATGTTTCAGAGAAGCTTCACAGTGGGGATTTATGAGGAGTTTAATGTGAATTCATTTGATTTCACAGAAGGGAACTACATTGTCCTTTCTCCTTCCTGTAAGGTAGGAGTTACCTGTGGGAACCTGTTCTCCGAGTAAGCTGACAAATTGCTTTTGTCATGAATGTGAGGGGGAGAGCAACATCCAGTGATGGGGCTCAGTTCC
>VZTV01038036.1:0-19292 GCA_013400875.1 Anhinga rufa
GTTTGTTTATTTTATTTTATTTTTTCTATCTGGTTAATCTTTCCCTGTATGTGCATGGTTCAGAGACTTCTGTATTTCCACTGAACGTTAGCTTTAATCTCGAGCGTATGTCATTGCGGTAGGAGAAGTTGAATTGTCCACGAAGAAGTGAATTGAAATGATGACTTTTTTTTTTCTTTTTAATGCCTGTGCTGTCTTATTAACAAATGGACAAACCTACAACATTTATCAAGTCCAATGACGAAAATACTCTTGAGGTTAAGAGTAATACTACAGACCTTTTCAAAGCAGAAAGTGAGATTGTGAAACTGCCCTGCTGTTCCTTAGTGCAATAAATAATAAAAAAAAAAATCACAAATTCAGAAACACTTATTTTTTACCTGGTGCCTTGTTTTGTTTTTGAATCGAACAGGTACGTGCTGTATTCACCTGTTTGCTTTAGGATGGATGATTGCATTACCTTTTAAAAATAGAACACTGAATGAAGTTCTGTCTGGAAAAGGGAAGCTCTGATTTCCTGCTTTTTTTTTTTCCGTGGGTCTGCAGATAAATAGTAGATGGGGCAGGGGGAAGATGTTTCGGGTAAACTGATAACGTCGCATTGTAAATTGTTACTGCAACAGCTGCTTGATTTAGGAGTCATCGTTAGGAATCTTTTTCATTTACCTGTGCTGGAGAATAACAAATAGTTTCCCAGTTCTAGTAAAACGTTTTTGTATAAACTGTGTATTTGTTCACTTTGGGTCTCTCGGGTGTTGGTTGCAATAAAAACCGTACGAACGGCTGCGCTGGGCTCGACCAGAAATCCAGGTACTCTGGTACCGGTGCGTCGGACGGAGGAGAGGGAACAGGGCAGGTGTTGAGTAGCTCTGCCTGAATCGTGACAGGCTGTATCTGGAAACCTGCCCGTCACAGGTGTCCTGAGCTAGAGCTCTGGCATCTTAAACAGCCCTCGAGTAGCTTTCCTTCCCTTAATTCCGCTGCTTTTTGAGCGCGTTTATAGCCTAGTGCGGAAGATGCCCTGAGCCGGCGAGCTCTGCAATGGAATTACTCAGTATGTAAAAAAAATACTTGTTTAAAAGTTCTCATTTGGTGCCCTGGAGCTCTTATTTTTTTTGAGACACATTGAAAATTTCCCCCTTTCTGTGGATTTGTGAGGATCCAGTTTGCCTCCTCCTCAACCGAGGGGAAGCCCTCCTTTCTCCAGATTCTCTCCCCTGGGGCTGGGATGCCTGAGGGCCAGCCTTAGCAGTGATCAACCGAAGGAAATTCAGTAACTCCGCCTTCTCTGCATCCTGCCTCACCAGGGCCCCTCCCCTGCCTCGTTCAGGGCCCACGGCTTCCCCAGTCTTCCTTGTACTGCTGATGTATGTGAAGGAGCCCTTCTTGTTACCCTTGACATCCCTCGCTATCAGTTCCAAGCGGGCCGTGGCCTTCCTCGTCGCATCTCTGCAAACCCTGACAGCGTTCCTGTGTTCCTCCCGAGCGGCCAGGCCCCTTTTCCACGCGCTGTAAGCCTCCTCCTCCCAGCTGAGTTTTTCTAGCTCTTTGCTCAGAGCTAGTCCTGCCCCAGCTTCGTGATTATCCTCTTTCCTCCACAAATTTTCCTTTTCTAAGCTGGAGGAGGCCAGGACTACTGTCGTCACACAAGATTTGGGCACCCAGGGGATTCAGAGCAGCCGTTTCCTGCTCTCCACTTGCAAATTCCTCTCCTCGTTTTATAACGTACTGGGGGTACGAGAATTGAGGCTGTGATAACTTCTAATTCTCTTTCCTAAGTAACAATAGATACCTGACAGCTAGTTACTACGTATAAAATTGTTTTTCTCGTGTTTCTTCTTTGCATTTATTGACACTTAATTTCACCTGCCATCATTGCTCACGCATTCAGCATTACAAGATTGCTTTATTTCCCCCAAGGCACTCGCAGCGGTGGCAGGCTTTATCTCACAGCCCTCATACGCTCTGCACGGGTTCCAGCCCGCACGCCCCTGGAGCTCTGTGGAGCCCCTCCTCCCCGCAAACTCTTTATTCCCGTTCTGCAATCCCTTTCGATCAGTTGTTAGCTGATGAGAGGATTTTAATTCCTCATGCGATAATAATTTTGAGGTTTTAGCAAAAGAATTTTGGAAAGGCTTTTTGGAAACTCAGGAATATTGTTCCTGTTGGATCACCTTTATTTTCCTGCTCCTTAGCTCCGGCACAGACTGCTCGAAGATATGACTTCAGCCTGCGTAAGCAAAACTAAACCCTTTTGTATATTTATTAATTTGTTATGGAAATGAGACTTACTGGTTCGTAGCCCCTAGCTCTCCTTGGCCTTCTAAACAAATCTCTCATTCCCAGGGTCCGTGGGCTGATTTCAGCCAAACTACCCACCAGAACAAACAGTGCAGGATTTACTGAGTCCACCTGATAAAAAGTTTTAAGGTAAAAGCGCACGTGAGCACTCCTGAACAGCGCCGTGGCTTGCCAGCGCAGTTCTGCTGGTGAACCCGAATTCTCCGCTAACCCCAGGAGTGAAATGCTTATGTAGAGCCTGTCCTGCCCGCTGCGGTTAAATACATGAGAACTGAAGAATTTAAGTCATCTCATGTCAAAGGTCTTTAAACTGTGAAAACATTGCAGGGAAAGGTCAGAAGTGCAAGTGAGGAGTTAAAAAGTCCTACGAGAACCCAGCGTGTTGAAGTGTGATGACTGCCCAGCAGAGTCCTTCAGAGAAAGCTGTTTAGAAACCAGCTTCAGCGCTTTTATATCTAAAAAAGGGCTGGTGTCCACCAGCACCACGCAGCTGCTAGGTGGCGTGAGCCTCGCACCCGAGTTTTGCCGGAGTCGTCCTCGTGAAAGCAGCCGGTGCGTGCGGAGAAGCACGCGTGACGCCCAGCGAGCGTACCAGTCGTTCCGCATCCAAATTGGATGGACGTGGTATTAATTGATTTTGGGAGTTCCAGGAGGATGGAGAAAATAAAGAACATTTCCCTCTCCCTGTCAGCAAGTTTCCTGCCAAGTCATCTTAAAAATCCATCTGACATATTTACTATCCGAATACCTGCAGCTGCAAGGATTCAGCGCTGAACAGGGGACAGACAGACACTTCTTTTGGTTTTCTGATTTCTGAGTGTCGGGGAGTAGCGTCAGGGAGGGAACAATACATGTTTGGAGCAAAGTATCCTCTGTAAGCGACCCCATACTGTGGAAACTTCTGGAAGAGTTCCTATTGCCTGCCTTAGGAGGGGAGAAGGGAAGGGCAGTAAGAGCTGATTAAATATCATCTGTAGAAATCACCTTTAAACGTGCATTCGAGTGTCTGAGTTCAAACGTGTTAAGAGGCTATAAATTGTAAAGTTAGCAGAGCAGCGAGTTCAACTCGCAACCACCGGTGCTGTGGTAGAGCCTCCTGTCACAACCTCTGACTTGAAAGGCTACCAAAACTTTAACAAAATACACCAAACCCCATCTATGGCACTGTGGGCACTAGGGAAGTGTAGGCTGCAGCTCTGGGGAGCACGGCAAGGCGACCCTGGGAGCAGGACAGCAGCACAGCCTTGGTGGTGCTGGTACCGGACAGGTGACCAGCTGGCTTCTCGAAGCGCTCGGGGAAGAGAGCGCTTACAGAATTAACTGCAGGAGGAGACGGTGACGAGGCAGGATGGCGACACGCAGCTGACAGCAACTGCACAGCGACTCCAGCCCAGAGGCAACAGTTCCTCGACTCCGCTGGTTTGTCTAACAACGAAAGGCACGGCGTGGGTGACACCGGCTTTCTTCCCAGAGCCAAAAATTACCTCACGGGGCGTCAGAGGCTACCTGGGCGCTGAAGCGGGTGATCGTCGCTTCCTCAGAACAGGAGAGAACTAGTTTAAGTGTTTTCTTCAGGAGTGTGTTCTTCTTCTCTGGTGTTTGCGAGTGGATATAGCTAAACGGGAGGGATGTGGACCAGTACAGGCATGTTTCTGTGAGATTCTCTCCAGCCCACAGCTGATTGTTTATTTACTTTCTCTAGCGTTAGCACGCAGAAGTGCTGTGCCAGAAGCTCACCCACGCAGCTACAGCGTAGTGTCTCTTCCTACCGTATTCATATAAAAACCCACCCGCGTGGTTTGTCACAGATCTTTGGTACAAAGCCTCCCTCTCGCAGAACGAGGGGTCTCGTTCCCATTCCCTAATATCTCTGAACACCCCGAGAGCAGAACAGTGGCAGTTTAGAATGAGTTCTCACTAGGTCGTAAGGGGGAAGCACTCCCGCAGGAAAATTTTCATGCTCGACTGTCCTTTGGTTTAAAGTTATAGCTGCCGCTTTTTTTTTTTGAAAGAGCTCCATGAAGTAGTTCTTATCGAGCTACATTACCACAGCACGACCCTCTTACAAAGGCGGTAGAGGAGGAGTTATCCCTCACCTCTCCCCCTCATCCTTCCCCTACACGCTGGAGCAGAAGCCAGCCTCTCAGCACTGCAAGCCTGCACTTAGCTGTGGGAAGCTACAGACTACTGTTTCCTCGCAGCTCCTGCCTCCGTGTCCAATTGTCTGTCCCAATTCTCCCCCTACGTAGAAGAGAGACAAAGTAAAAAGGAAATTCAGTCGCTGCCTTGACAGCCTGGTAAGTTTGCCGAAGCAGCCTGTAGGATGTCAACACGAGGACATCAGCGTACCAGTTCAGCGGCAGCGGAGGTGTACGCGGTCGCACCAAGTGATGGCAAACACGAAGCAGTCAGGGTGTGAGCCGTTATTATATTGCAGACAAGCTCATTAGGCATGCAGGCGGCCAGCAGAACAGTAACGAACACAAATACATTTCCATGTATTTTTTAAGGCAGTGAGTATTAAAGACTGCTAAACAGAAGAAGACGCTGCATGCCCTGTAAGATTTCCTTCCCTCACCCCACCATTTTACACACCGATTTGGAAGTGAGCGGCTGTGTCAGACAGGCAGTAGCAGTGAGAAACTGGAAAGGTCAGGAGTGAGGCGTCTCATCCAGGTGTCTGCCGCAGCCACGTAGACGCAAAGATACACCACGCCAGGATTAGTTATCGCGATACCGATCTTAATATTGTGTCCTTCGTTGCCAGATGTGCAGCTAGCTTCTCTCGAAAGTCGTGAAGGTAATTGTATTGCTGAAAAAGCACAACCAGGTTTGTAATGAGTGCTCGGTACTTTCAGAAGAGGCGTTACCCATCTTAAAAAGCTGTCTGCTACCCCAGGATGAAAACTGCACCCTCTAGTCCGTTTATTTGTTCTTCTCACGCTTACTCCAAATCCTCTGGAATTTTCCACCGTCGGACACAGATCACACAGATCTTGGCTCATAAAGGGCACACGTGAGCTCAAGGTAACGCAAAACACGGTGTCCTGGTTTCGGCTGGGAGAGAGTTAATTTTCTTCCTAGGGTGAGAATAATGCTGGCAGGGCAGCAGGAGAAGCTGAAAAGTCCTTGACTAGTGTTTGTGACAATGAAAACATCAGTGTGTTATCAACATTATTCTCATCCTAAATCCAAAACAGAGCCCTGTACCAGCAACTAGGAGGAAAATTAACTCTCTCCCGGCCGAAACCAGGACACACAGTCCTCGTAGGCGCGGGTTTCATGTCAGAATTCAAAGCTGCTTTTTTGGGTCACCCAGAGTATTGCTCCCTCCATAACGAGTCCACGATGCAGAACGCAGCCTTTAGCTAGTTACAAACATGTACCACAGTTTGTAGTAAGAGTTCTTAGATGAACTCATACATCATGTGGAGTATTAATATGCAAGTGTTCAAAATCAGATAAAAATGTTGGTAAGCAGAGGCTAACGGACAGACCATCCAGCCCAAGTGGCTCTGAGGGCTTCAAATGATAACGTCTGTTCACGTCCTTCCCCGCCTCTTCAACCAGGGACACAAGCTGCTCCCCACCTGCCCCCTCGGTTTGTGGAAAACTGATTTTCAACAAGTAGTTTAAACAAGATTTGCCTTCCAGAGAGGCTTAGAGCTAACAAAGAGACAGTCTTTAGGCAACTCTTTCTCCGCAGAAACTACTATCCTGTAAACCTTTTAAATGTCAGCTCCTCTTTCCAGTACATCGAACTGTTAAAAGCATAACATCTAGGACTCCTATCAACAGAAATATGTACACAGAGTAGCTAAAAATCCCACCAAAAGACGACAAACGCATTAAGTTCAGCAGCTGAGGCCTCCCTCCATGTAGGTTTTAACACCAGTGCTGGGAATACTTCTTAAAAGGAGACTGCCAGGGTATCGATGCGATAGCTACGGAAGATGAACACGGCTAGCTGGGTTAGGAAGATGGAGCAACACCGAGGCAGAAAACTCGAGCGCACGTCCAAGCTGTGAGGAGAACATGAGCAGCAAGAAAAGGGACGATAGTGAGCGATGAGCAGCTATAAGGAGGAGGAAGCAACAAGTTACTAATGACGGTGAAGAGCGGACAGGGAGTTGGGTTCAGCAGAGGCAGAACAAGAATCACCGTGAGCGCAGAACGCTAAAAGCGGCTCAGACCCGGGGGAGCAGCAGGGGCACCAGCTGTGGAGTATCTCGGAAAGCCGGAGGATGGATCCCTTTGTGGAGAGGACTGCGCGAGCTCTCCACGCCTGTTTCGACACGTGTATTACCTGTTGTAGCCTCATTACCTTGATGGTCTGTATAGCCCCAGATCCCCTCAGGTTTCTGAGGCTGTCTATCACTTGCTGAGGTGCCAGCGCATCCGAAAGCTGAAGCAGGAGACATGCAGCTACTGTAAGGGAAAGGTTTATACACATGTATGCTACCGAGCACTTCTTGCTGTACGCAGTAGCGCTTTTGCACAGTAATAGGTCTGTTCTGTGAAAACCACTCTAGCAAAGCTCAGCCGCGTCACGTCAGGGTCACAGATCTGTTGGATCTTTTGCTGAATACTGTTTGTTGGCACTGGCCCCATCTGCCTGCTGCTCCTGCCCAAGCCTGCAGGCTTTGGAAACAGGCAAAAAGCCTCCCACCTTTCCCCCCTGCCTTTCTAGCAGCAATCGGGAGGCAAATTCTAAAGTCTTTCTGAGAAAAAAAAAACCAGTACACCCAGTTAATTCCCCTGTGTGTCTCCCGACCGCATTTGCTTTTTTGGCAAAATCACCACCCTTCCTTCTGGGGCACACACAGTAACGAACGCCCCTGCAAGCGTCTGGGGGAACGTTGGGCTGAAGATGCAGAGGAATAGGTTCATCTCCTTTTCTTGAGGAGATGTTCAGGGAAGAGGGGAAAGTGCAATCCCATCAGTCAGAGGAGACTAAAATTTACAGTGAAAACAGAGAAAGAGTCAGTAAGAGCGATCTTTCTATCAGCCTCACTGACAGACTGACCGTGCCTGACCCTCCGTCCCTCACCTACATACTCAGAGCTATACCATGACATACTTACGTCACTCACCACACAGTTTCTATACAGGCAGCTAACGTTACTACCGTTTGACAACACCTTTCCCAAGAAACAGGCTCAAAAACATCAACTAGCCTGCTACCTGCGCGGAGTTTGCATTGTAACCACAGTTAAGTTTCAGGCAGAATTTGGCTCCTGTAGACAGTGCTGTCTCACGAGAATGGGTTTGCAAGATGGGTTAGTTAGTCAGGCATCGCGAGGGGGGAGACAACTGCTTACTGAGACATGAGCGTCCAAGGCCACCGTAACAGCTGAAAGAGAAGAAAACGTTTGGTTGTAACAGGGTGTAGGGCGCTGCAACGCCCAGAGCCCCCCCATATGTAAATGTACGGGCACAATTCTCACCTTAATATAATCAAGAGGAGCAGTGGTACAAGAAAGTTAGAATTTCTGTAGAAATACCTACAAGGCTAGCTCCCGTTCATTCTTCAGACCTTCCTTAACTAGTGTATTTCTAGAGAAACTGCAATTTTAAAGTTCCTCTTCAGTCATGGTAATAGTCCCAGAGGCATGGGAGGACAGAAAACAGCATGAAGGTGGACAATCTCGATTTTCTTTAAATCCCGCTCCAGATGAAGGCTTTAATGGTGGTTGTGAGCTAACGACAGCAGCAGGGTCCTGCGTCAGCAGGAAGCCCAAGGGCTCCTTAGACACCTGTGCAGGAAGCTGTCAGCAGGATCACCCTTGGAAAGCTCTTCCCCTCTACCCTGAGCTCAGCTACAAGTGTCTAAAGAAATGACTTAAAATGAGTTTCATGCAATTTAAGAGTGAATTTTGCACTGCTAGGACACACCGAGTCCCTGATAAACAGCCCCAGGGCGTGTTATCCTCTGACAACAGCTGCTTTAGCTTACAACTCATATTGTATATCTGATATCCAACTAGGCTAGCAGCAAGGAGTCATACGGTGCCATTCAACACACACTTCGAAGCACTCACTGGACAGGGAGAAATGGGGAGATTCAAACCTTACAAAGGACAAGGGAGCTCCAAAAGGGTGCACGAGGAGAAGCAAGCAGCTTTTCACAGCTCCAACTAACCCTAAAGAATGCAACGGTCATTTGACAGGATTCTGTTTCTGCTGGTCATGTGTCTAGAGGGAAGCCGGTATCTTTTACAGGAACATGGGGTGAAAGGGAGGCAACCAGAACCTACTGTATGATTGTTTTCCGGTTACTTTCCAGGCAGCTTCTGAGCTCTTCCAGAATTTTGCAGCACTTGGCAATGTCAGGAACGTCCCCATCAGGAATAGGATAGTGGTGCACACAGATCCCGTGCTGTTGGTAGGAGTCTAGAAGGTTTGGTACCCGGTATTTTAAGAGCTCTCCTCTGGTACAAAGCACGAATATATCCTGGGTCCCATAGCTCTTTAGTTCTTCTGCCAACAGATTAAGACACTTGCAAATAAACAAAATCTTATCAAGCTTGAGGATAAACAGATAAACTATTTGATTATCTTGTTTAATCTTTGAGGTTAAGACAATAGGAGTTAGCAAGTTTGCTTTGAGCAGCATTTACTTCTACCAAGTCTCTCCCACATTTGCCTTCAGGTAACCCACGAGAGGAATTTTCTTGGTTCAGAGTGAGTCTTGAGACAAGCCTCACCAGAACGCATGTCAGCGCTCCGAACAGGCTGTTAACTGCTGCCAGCTTAAGCATGATTCTGTCCCACCTCCAGCTGTGACTGTGTCCAAACACTGTGGGGTTTTGCTACGAGTCTCTGCTCTACTAGTGTTTGCAGATGAACACCAGGCACAAATCTTGACATGATTTCAGCTTTTCTATCCCAATCTCACTTTTCTCTGGGAAAAGGAGATTAAAAGCTTGTAATTCTTCTTGGTCCTAGCTGCTTTGAATATGCCTTCTCCTGCACAGGACATAGCAGAGCTCATAGTTACTGTGAAAGATACGCAGATGCCTGTATAGCTCCAGCCTGGAAACACCCTGACTCCTTTTCCAAAGCTGCAGAGAAAGTGGCACTGCACATGTGAAAGTGACAGCTAGTACTCATAATGGTGACTGTGCTAAGGCACTTGCTGCCTCTCCAAGCCCAGTGTTACCAAAACTCAGCTTGACATCGCTGTCAGACACAGCCCCAGCAAGACTTTGTAAAGAGCTGCTATGCATTCTAACATCATGGCATGTTAGACAGACAACTGTAGCAGCCATTATGGAAGTATGAATCACAGAATCATTAAGGTGGGAAAAGCCCTCTAGGATCATCAAGTCCAACCCCCAACCCAACACCCCCCGGCCTCCTAAACCGTGTCCCCAAGTGCCACGTCCACACGGTGTTTGAACACCCCCAGGGACGGTGACTCCCCCACCTCTCTGGGCAGCCTGTGCCAGGGCCTGACCACGCTTTCAGTGAAGGCATTTTCCCTCATACCCAACCTAAACCTCCCCTGACGCAGCTTGAGGCCGTTTCCTCTTGTCCTGTCGCTTGTTCCTTGGGAGAAGAGACCGACCCCCCTCACCACAGCCTCCTCTCAGGCAGCTGCAGAGAGCGATGAGGGCTCCCCTCAGCCTCCTCTTCTCCAGGCTGAGTCCCCCCAGCCGCCCCCCAGCACACTTGTGCTCCAGACCCTTCCCCAGCTCCGCTGCCCTTCTCTGGACACGCTCCAGCATCAGAATAAACATCACCACCTCTCAAAGTCAAACCATGTTTTAGATAGCCAGCGTCTGGATCCTTATGCCAAAATTAGATAAACAGCAACTCCAGCAGTCTCCAGACTAAGACAAGGTAAGCCTCTAGCCCCGCAGTAACTTACGCTTTCAGTTTACCTGTACGTTGTTCTTGCCTGTTACGTGGAAGCGAGAGGCACTTACACACTGGCTAGAAGACTCACCTATATCTTTCTGAAGATTTCTTCTAACATCCTTAAATCTGCAACCTAAATCAAATTCGGAATGACAGTTACCATTTCAGGTAAGTGACATTTATGGAATGGCTGCTACAGCTGAAGACTAGAGCGCAGACAACCTCCCACCAAAACCAAAGCAGACAGCAAAGCCACACCCCAAACAAAACACAGCTCTTTTTGCAAATAGATTGCTAGTGCAGAAGACAGTTTAAACATTATTGTCTGCTTAATACTGTAATGCAATAGGATTTAAATAAACTGCCCAAGTTTTTAAGCTGCTATGCATTTTCCAGATGAAAAGGTTTGGGTATATAAATCAGGGTACTGCTTAAAAAAAAACCCAAACGCTGAAAACCCCACAAAATATACAAAAAAACCCCACCAACAAATGAAAGGGCCGGACAGAGATCCCTTAAGAGTTGTCTGGTAGGAAAGTAAGTTCCCTGTTCTGTAACACCCAGCACAAATCACATTAAAAATCCTCCTTACTATTCAATCTGCAGCGTATCGCCACTTCCATTTTTGCCTCAGATCATGCTACCAAGGCATTTTTGCAGCCCCTACAGAACGCTGCACTGGATATTCACAGCTATTGTTTGGTCTGTGAGATACAATTGCTCAAAATATTTACACCGTGTCCACCCTCTGTCTCCCCTCCTTCCATCACAGCCCCACACGCAATGTTTATGCTGCCCTCACAACAGCCGGGACTGTTCATACCCTGAAACACCTTTTGAACGCAGGACTGCAGAGTCCTGAAGACCAAGAGCTGTATCAGCAGGGCTAGCCCTGAAGATTAAAAAGCTACTACATGAACAGCTCAGGTAGCTAAAAACCAATGCAGCTATTTTTTGGTATATATATTAACTGGCGTTCAAGTGTCAGTGAGATTTTCGTCAGCACTGGCCATCACCCACTTCAAGGCACCTTAAATTCAAATACTATTTGACACTTGGTTTCTAGTTCTTTAGTGTGGTATTAGCCCCAAGCTTGTATTTCTCCGCGTTGTTAATGGAAGTTGAGTAACTGCTTTAAACGAAGCAGGGAAAGTTCACATTGTCACCACCAGCAGTTCCATCTCTTTTGTTACCACAGGAGAGTCACCGTGGCCGCAGTTTTGGTAGTTAAAAATACAGTGAAAGCCTATACGTTTATTTTCATATCATGGCTGTGGTAGTGCAACCCAGAAGATAAGGAGAGCAGTACAGAACTGTCAGCACAGCGAGGGAGTGTAATTTGAGCCCAATATCTCTTACAAAGAAATTATTTTGCCAAAGCAGCCTTGTTTCACTTATGTTGTCGCTTGTTATGAACACTGAGTCAGGCTGAAAAGCCAGCTATTTTAAATTACAGTTGAGGATGGCCACTATTCTCTTACCACTCTGCCAGATGATCTTGCATTAAGATATTATCTCGATTAGTCTCCGTGTTTCTGAAACAACTGTTCCAGTGGTAGGTTACAAAACAAGTCACCCCACCAAATAAATAGAAGATGGAATTTGGGGGTACAAGATATTAACTCTCTTCAGCTTCAAACGTGCCTGCAAATTTCAGTGAATGCTTTTACCTGGAAGGGAACATAATCCCAGGAACTCAGAAGAGTAGGCAGGAGACAAAGACAACCTATCAGAAAATAAGTTAAAACAAAAAAAAAAAACATTTTGGTTATTTGAATAGAGGTAACTCACTGCAAGACACTCCTTTTCCCTGGGACCATCAGAGGAGTTACCCGCCTATAACTGACCTCTAGGAATGAGAGGGAAGCATTGCGGCGTGACCTCCCTCCACCACGTCAGGCGAGGGACCCACGCGTTCGGCCGCGTACATCGCGCACCCCGGCCCGCGGGGGAGGAACGCGCTGACAGACCCCCCCGGCTCCGCCACACAAGCATCCACCAAGGCGCCGGGGGTGGCACGACCGGCCCCGACTAGAAAACGCCTCCAAAACCGGGCCTGGCCGCCGGCTCGCAGCCCCAGCCCCAGCCCGAGCGCTCCCGCGGGGCGCCCGAGACCCCCCCGGGCCAGGCCCACCGCCCTCCCCAGAGCCCGGCGCCGGCTTCCTTCGGGAAAACCCACCCCCGTTTTGCAGGAGCGGGGTGTAACGCGAGCGCCCGGGAGCTTTCTGAGGGAGAAGGCACGGCCCCCGCCGCGGGGCGCGCCTCACCAGGAGACCAGGAGCGGCTTCGCGTCCTCCTCGGCGGCCTCATCCTCAGAGGAGTCGAAGTCGCCCGTGTGGGTCGCGCAGGGCTGTGGCGGGAGGGAGAGAGCGAGGGACTCACCGGGGGCCGGCGCCCGCCCCGGCCCCGCGGCTCAGCCGGCCCGGACGCCGCCCCGCCGGCCCCGGCCCCGGCCCTCACCAGCTCCACCATGGCGCTGCTCCCCGGCCGCCGCCGGTTTGAACTGCCCCCGCCCTCCGCCCAATGGGAGCCGGCCGCGCTCCGGATGCGCGCAGGGCTGCTAGCGGGTTTCATGAGAGGGGCGTTCTGATTGGCGGCGGGCGAAGGGGAGGCGGGCTTTTAAAAAAAAATAAAATAAAGAACGAAAAAGTCGCCTGCGGCGGTCTTTGCGCTGATTGGCTGCGGCGGCGCGGCGGGAAGGGGCTGCGCCTCGCGCCGCAGGCGGCTCCCCTTCCCCGGAGTTCCTTTTTAAAGCCGGCGTCGCGTTTCTGACTGAAAAAGGTGTGGATTTGGGCTTTTTCTGGTCTATAGCGAATTGTTTCCAAATCCCACAGCGGCGGGGGCTGGCAGGGCCCTCCGGAGCTGCCCCCGTCCAGCCCCTGCGTGAGCAGCACCCCCAGAGCAGGGGCACAGGACCGCGTCCAGGCGGGGTGGGAATGGCTCCAGGGAAGGAGACTCCACAGCCTCTCTGGGCAGCCTGGGCCGCTGCTCTGGCACCCGCACAGCAAAGGGGGTTTGCCTCAGATTTCAGTGGAACTTCCCGTGTTCCAGCTTGTGCCCGGTGCCCCTTATCCTGTCGTCGGGCACCGCTGAGAAGAGCCCAGTCCCATCCTCCTGACACCCGCCCTTCAGATACTGATAAGCCCTGAGGAGATCCCCCTCAGCCTTCTCTTCTCCAGGCTGAACAAGCCCAGGTCTCTCAGCCTTTCCTCCCCAGGGAGATGCTCCATCCCCTGAGCATCCTTGTGGCTCTCCATGGGACTTGCTCAAGCAGCTATCACCCCAGCCTCTTTCATCTGGGGTGCTGGAAAGCACCCAGTGAGTGTGGAGAGCTCCCCCAGGCTCCTGCAGCACCAGCCTTTTATTTCCATTTGTCTCTGGTAGTCTTATGTCTGCTGTGGTGCACTTAGTGCAGGTGGGGTGGGAGGGAAAAGCTGAAAGAAAGGGCCCTTCTTGAAAAGCCGGCCTGTGGGATCCAGCATCTACATCCCCACAGGCTGTGGCTATGACATGGAGACAGATGTGAGCCTTCACTCATGGCGTGTGTGAGAGCAGGGGTGTGCTTGAGTTTCCTGGGTTGGAGTGTGGTTTGGTGGCCCTTATTGGTAGTAGCACGGTTTCTGCGTCTGACTGTGGCGTCTCTGGGCCCAGGGGAGTCTTCAAGGGGCTCCCAGGTGCCCTGCAGAGCTTTTGGGTGGCCATTTCTGGGTGCAGAGAAAATAGGACTTTCTAAAAGCAGAAAACGAGCAATGCTTGCTCTTTTAAACCATGAATGTAATGCCAAATGTTCTGGCAGCAGTAGTACTCCTGGGACTGTTCAGACCTCGCAGATGTGCTGTCATGGTTTTAGCTGGGATAGAGTTAATTTTCTTCACTGTAGATTGTATAGTGCTGTGTTTTGGACTTAGTATGAGAATAATACTGATAACACACTGAAAAGTTGTAATGAATGAGGAGACGTTATAGAAGATGGTAGCTAAGGTGCCATTCTGTATTTCCTCCATAAAAAACCTCTCAGAGGAGGAGGTATAATTGCTAATTGTCTCCATGAAGTGGTACCTGAAGTACAGTAACGGCTTCCATGCAAGACCCAAATAACCGATAAAGCTCAAGGCCATTGTTTTAATAATTAATCTCCTAGGCAAAACATCTCTAATCACTGCAGAGCACAGCAAACTACAAAAACCAACACCAATGTTTAACACATACTTCAAAATCAGCATGGTGTAGATCTGATAAACTAATATTGAGAACAGATGAATCAACGCTGTGACCAGCAACTTTTATTGTCTCGAACCCTTTGAGCCCCATGTTGGGCACCAAAAAAGGACTGTCATGGTTTAGCCCCAGTCAGCAGCTGAGCACCAGGCAGCCGCTCGCTCACTGCCCCCACCCCTGTGGGATGGGGGAGAGAATCGGGAGAGCTAAAGCAAGAAAACTCGTGGGTTGAGATAAGAACAGTTTAATAATTAAATAAAATAGTAATAGCAATAATGGTAATAACAATGATGATGACGATGATGATGATGATGATAATAATAATAATGTTAATAATGTTAATATAATATAAAGGAAAACAGCGAGGGAGAGAAATGAAGCCTGAAAAAAAAAAGAAAGAAAGAAAGAAAGAAGAAAAAAACCCACCAAAAAACCAAACCCCCCCCCACAAGTGGTGCAACCGCTCAACACCCGCTGACCGACGCTGCCGGTTCCCAAGCCGTGATTGCTGCCTCCCCCTGCCAACTCCCCCCAGTTAATATACTGGGAATGACACCATATGATATGGAATAACCCTTTGGCCAGTTTGGGTCAGCTGTCCTGGCTGTGCCCCCTCCCCTCCCGGCTTCTTGTGCACCCGGCAGAGCATGGGAGTCTGGAAAAGTCCTTGACTAGTTCAGCCCTACCCAGCAACAACCAAAACATCAGTGTGTTATCAGTATTATTCTCATACTAAGTCCAAAACACAGCACTGCACCAGCTACAGTGAAGAAAATTAACTCTATCCCAGCTAAAACCATGACATATGCCCTTAGCTCTGCTGCTTCGGTAGCTAACCCACGACTCTGCAGAAGGAAAGCTGAAGGTGGCTGTAGTTTATGCTCTTGTGGGATGTCATGGAAAATTCAGACTTAAAGCAATTAGATGTGTCCACGTCCTGCTCTTGTCACAGCCTTCTTTTCTAATGTTCCATGCAAATAGGTTTTAGCGATATTGCAGTGAGTTTTCATCTTAGTCTAACTAGCACAAAAGATTGCTTGGGGTGGGGAAGGTTCCAGCTGCCTGATTTTTAAGAGCCAGGCTGTTGCCTATGGTTAGGGCATTTTAGTAGACCTCTTTTTTGCAGCGTTTCTGGTTTATCGTGGCAGTAACTCTGGCCGTGAATTAATAGGGAAAAATTAGTAGGGAAAAATGCATAAATCGGTAGTGAGGAATTTTGTTTTTCGAAATTGTATTAAGGCTTTTCTACAGTCTTTGCTTAGACATGTGCAGAACTATGTTGTGAAGGAGCCAGGCACGAACAGCGATTTTTGGCATCAATTTAGAGGGTAATGTATGGTCACGGAGACTTCCAGAGATGATGTTTGCAGTCAGAAGTATGGTTGTATACAAATTCCTGAAGTGGTTTGAGTTTGGTGGGGTTCCCAGTAAGGCCAGTGCAAGATCTCCAGGTTTGAAAGTTTTAGATTTCGGTTCTACATTAGTAACATTAGTTCCACAGCTGGAGGTTTTAATGAAACCTGCCTGAGAAGGGTTGTAGAAACAAATTGCTTGGTATTGCAGAACTTAGGGTAGGTTCAGGGAATGAAGAAACAGATGATGAGAGGATCAAAGAGAAGACCAGTTTATTAAAACCCAGAATACGATAGCAGATGTACAAAAATTACATTGTTGAGCATAATGGAGAATTAAAACAATGCAGATGTTGCTGGCTAAGATGAGAAATGGGAAAAAATACATCCTGAGAATTGAGGCAACGTGAGGAGAGCCAGCCACTGTAGCTGCAAACGTCATTTTAATAACTCTCACAGCCCCTGCATGAAGGAACAGGTATGTTGTTTGCTTCTGTTCAGTGTCTTTTTCAGCTCTAGTCCCCTTAGAGATTATGTGCAACACTTGTACTGTTTGGTATAGATGTGAAATTTGCCCTATTTTTTCCCTGTGATTGATTTTGCCTATTCACGTGAAAGGTACTGCAGGCTTTAACTCTGAGGATTACATCGTTATGGAAGCAGCGACGTGAGCCTGATAAATACAAAAAAATATCAATGATGATAACGGTCCTGGTTGTTCTTCGGAAAGATCAAAGGAATTCTCTGGAGTTTGCGTGTCTTCACGTGGTAGAAATCAGTGTGGTATTGCATGGAATCTAAAATGGTAATAACAGCTGGTAATGCCAAGGAGTCTGCAAAATGTGAGGCTAGAGCTTGGGGTCTGTTGCGACAAAAATAAATAGGTCTAGTACGTAAGTGTGAAATCTGAAGCAAGTGTAGGAAAAGGTTGGGGGTGGGGGGGAATGCAAACCTGAGGAAGTCCTGTGAGATTCCTTATTTCCCTGGGCATCTTACAGCATTAAATGGCAAATATGATGTTTATTAGCTGACTACCTGTTAGGGTTGTCTGTTTATTTCCTAAATTGAGCTGCTGCTCAGCACATCAAATTGTAATGCGCTAAAGCGTCTAGATCAGCTTCGTTGGGATGTATTTTGTAGGAAGGACTAACAGGAGTTGCTCTGCAAGAAAGTGTCCTTTTGGCATATAAAAAGGAATGCATCAACGTCAAGGCTTTACCTTCTGGATATTTTGTCAGTTTATAGATTGGAGGCCTGTCCAGAGTGAAGGAAAATAGTCTCGGGCGTGGGCTGAAATACGTAGTTTGGAAGATTTATTTCATTAGTGAGAGAGGATGATGAAGAAGGTATGATTTAACCAGAATTTGAATTGGGCTTTTAGATAAATGGTTGGGCCAGGAACGGCTGTCTACAAATACCTAATGGGAGGGTGTAGAAAAGATGGAGCCAGACTCTTCTTAGAGCTGTGTAGCAGAAAGGGAGGAGACAATGGACAAAGGTTGGAACGTGGGAAGTCTCTGCTCCATATAGAAGAATGTCTAGTATAGATAGTATTATATAGTGTGTGTATATATATATAGTGTCTAGATACATAATATTAAGAAAAAAATAGCTTACTGCGAGCGTTGACAACAACAATCAATAAGAATTTGGTTGGTAACTTTGTGCTTACATGGTGGGTGCTTGGGGTTATGGTTTTTTTGTTTGGCTTTTTTTAGAGAGAGAGAGAGAATAACGCTTATGTTACATGACATAAGACACTTATACCTCTAATGCAGTAATAAATACCCTCCCAGAGATATTAAAAATAACTTACAGTGAGGTGGGTCAAACAGCAGGGTTTTCCAAGGAGCCCTTTGTCCCAGGCTTTAAATACATGTGTGTGGAATGAGTTTGTGGTCTGGCAGCAAAATCTGTATACAAAATTTGTAATGTAAGAAAAAGGCGTAGGAAAATCCAAGGCAGGTCTGGTGGGTTAGCTAAGAATTTTCTCATGGACCCAGTGGTGACTCCTGTGAAAGCAATCTTGTTCAGACCTCTCTGGGTTTCAGGTCATTTTTAGTTCTCATTTCTCAGCAAACAGTCAAGCTCCCGAGAGCCAGCTGTCTTTCAAATGTTACTCTGGTCATACCTGGCTCTCATGTCCGCGTGTACCAAACCAGAGACAACGTGAAGGTCTTCATACCCGAGTCTGTAGCTTGTCATACCAGTAAAGTGTTACAATTGCGATTGCCAGACAAATACAGTTAAGCCTAACCTGGTTTTGCAGCCCTCGGGTCAGGGGAAGAGCCCTCATCCCTGGGGACAGTAGAGTGGTTCATATATGCGGTATTTTCTATCTGCTCTTCTGTAATCGAGTTTCCCAGACAAAGTAAATAATTGATTTACTTCAGGTAAAAGCCTGGGAGTGAACTAGTGTGTATGCGGTGGAGCCAGCCGGCGTGAAACAAGGAGCGCACGAACCTGATGGTATGTAGTCTTAGCACCTATCTCGTTCAAAGATAAACCTTTAACGAACAAGCGATGTTCTTTTCCTGCAAAGAGCCAAAATGAGATCTGAAATGTCCAAACCATCAGAATAATTTTAAGATCATTGTTAACTGATTATTCCAAGCACAGACATGTAAGGCCAAAGACTTGTTAGTCACCTCCCATGTCATATCTCAGTTTCTGGAGGTTAAGTTTTAGTAAGTAATTAATCTATGTGGTGTTTCAAGAGATGCACTGTAATGTCTTTGGGAGCACTCCACTGGTGATATCACCAGAAGATCCCACGGGGCATCATTTCAATTTTTCAGATTGTTGGTTTTGGAGGGGAAAAAGTAATGAGTGGAACAGAGTTTCAAAATTTTCAAGAGTCTTCCCCCCCCCACCCCCCTTGACTTTAAATTGTATGTAGAAAATGGAACCACTANTGTAGAAAATGGAACCACTGCATAATAAGCTTTACATCGCACCTCACCATGAGGATATGAATGGAAAATTCTTGTTATGTGAGAAAAAAATGTGTAATGTTTGGAGAAACAGTTATAATGAGACAGAAAAGAAAATTTTAGAATTGCAAGCACAATTTTGGGAGATTATATATAATTTTCCACATCAATACTCAGTTCTTCAGCTATGCTTGAGTTTGTTTTGTTAGGGTTTTGTTCTAAAACTGTGCCAATAAAACACCAGCAGAAATATTTGTGAATGGTGATTGTCTGCTCCAAGCCAAAGTGTTTGCCGAAAGCAGATTCTTCGCAAGATATGTTATTTCAAAAAACCGAGCAACTACCCTCCAACTCCAAATTTTTTGAGGGAACTTCTTGTTTTTCTTCACGTGCATGTGGTTTTTCATTGCTTTCCACCACAACCCAAATACATTTGTGGCAGGCAGCTGGCTGGAAACATAAAGCTCATGGATTGGCTGGCTTTTCTGTCAATAAAGCTTCAAAACTGTAATTTCTCTGTAGCTCTGAACAAAAACACCCTGCCTGCTGAGAACAGCTGTTGGCTTGTGGAGCGACTTACTGGTGGATATGGCGCTATATGCTGCTGCCATGGAACTGGATTTAT
>VZTV01038054.1:585-11377 GCA_013400875.1 Anhinga rufa
AAGCACCTATTATATAAGGTCATAGTTGGCTGTAGTTAGAAACAACTTAGTTAAAGTAACTCCAGTGGTAGAAAGTTTGCAGCACATGCAATGGTGATTTCAATCTGGTTGAAAAGCATCTTTAGTAGTATTCTCCAAGTCAATTCTTAGATGATAAATGACCTGAGATATCAGTTTAACATGAGAAATGTGCACAGGCAGTAAAAGCGTGAATGTTGGTATGAAGGAAATGATTAATAATATGACTTACGTGTACCTGGTTCTCAGTTCAGCTGGGCATAAATATGCACAGCAATGTAAATATGTACTGTGTAGTTTATAATATTTTTAAATTATTTCCTCTCCATCTTCCCCTCGACTTTAGTCTTTGTATCACAAACCTTTTATACAACTCAAAAATACTCCTCTTACTGTGTTATTCACCTTTTTTCTCAATTTTTTCCCCAAATCCTTACAACTTAGTTGCCTAGTCATAGTTACCTTCACAGACCAGATGTGACATAAGAATATAATAATAACAAATATCAATTCAAAGAAGTTCTGCTTGTGATTTCCGTGCAGAAAATTCATATCCAGAGTAGGAAAATTATTCTTTTATACAGCTACGTTACAATTCTTAACTTGTAGCGCAGACACATGATAAAGTTACATATTCATATTGTACAAACTTGTACTTTACAAACTTGATTTGCCATTTTCTTAAATGGAGTTTATGGCAGCTGTAGTAACTAAAGGGCTTACAGATTTTTCTGCAGAGGAATGTGCCCATTTTTGCTCAGTTTATGAACACTAATTTAAGAAGCCAGAGTTTGTGACTATTGATTCTATAATTGATAGTTTGCATAAAGGGTTTAAAATGTAGTGATCAATTGAGTGCTGACCCTCTAGAGAGGCTTTAGCTGTTCCGCATAAGTCTAAGAAGTTTGACATAAGTAGAATGTAACTATATTGCTCGATACAAAAGCTGAATTAATCAAGGTTATTGTAACCTTGTTTATTAAAAAAAAGAAAACCATGTATTTATTACAATAGATAGTGTACAGTAGGTGGTGTAGTAAAATTACATTTTAGTGCTGAAAAGTGTTAATTTACAGTACTATTATTACTATGGAAAATTATATGTATTGAAGCAACTATGACAAAGGTGATTTGTACAAATCAATAAGTATTACATCACATACTTCTATCCTTAACCAGCACAGTTAAGAAAAGCTGGAGAATACGAAAAGGTCTGAGTAATGTCTTTGGATACTATGGCAGCTTGTTCCCTTCTGGTCTTTCCATGCAACTACCACAATTTCAGCAACAAAAAAAAATATATTAACAAAAATGAAAACAAGTTTACCTCTCAATTTCTGTTTAAGAGAGCTTGCATTCTAGAGTAATTTAAGTGTGATGCTAGAAATGAAGCTAGCAAAAGTAATTGAGCCTTCCTAATCTTAATATAATTATCAACAAGTGAAATGAAGAGAAAACAGTTATGCTAACTGAGTCTTCAAGGAAGGCAGTCCATATGGAAATTGTCAACAAAGGACATCCTAGTTTCTAAAGCCATCATGAGTTGAATTCCATAAGGGAATGAAATTAGCACTAAAATTTATATGAACATGGGAACTTTTACAGTCAGCTTCTTACACTGTCATATGCTCCCCTTTGGGCTCTCTATCTAAAAACCTGCATCCTTGAAGGGATATAAATGTTATTCTACTATTAGTAGTTTTAACCTTGTCCTTGTCACATCTTCATATTTTAGGCTAGAATGAAAATCTTATTTTCAAAAGAATTAAGCACACATGAAGATTTTACTCACAAGGGATAGCAACATTTTAAATAGTTGCAATTAACTTACCTACATACTTACGTACATATCTGTCACAGGAGGAGGTACAGGCAGACAGCAACAGCATGGGCAATAAGAGATTCGACAAATTCATGGACAACAGATTTATAATCAGATACTAAAGGGGATGGACAGGGGTACAGCTTCTAACATGACTAATACAAAAAGTGTGACCGCTGGAGGATTGTCTGGGGCCTGGACAGCAGAAGATAGACTAAGTTCACTTGCTCCTTCTAAGCAGCACATCCAGCTGTCTCTATCAGAGCCAGAACACAGAGCTGGATGCACTTCTGGTCTCACTGAGTGGGGCATTTCTCATGTGTTTGTGCAGTCTGTCAAGGACATCTGGACAATTAACAGTGCTCACAGCTCACTGAGATTAATCATGTCTCCCAGCAGCCACTTTAATACGTCTGCAGAAATGGCCTCTCTTCAAAAGAGTTTCTGCATAAGCAAATGTTTTTAAAAACTCTTCCTCTTCTTTGAATGCTAGCTTTAAAGTCCTCAGACTTTGCAGCTGTGATTTATTTTTCATTTGCCATAACTAATATTACTACTGGTCCTAGTAATTTTATTTGGCCCTTTCCCACTGCAATTTTCAAACAGTATTTGATAATCCAGAGAACTTCCATGTAGTACTTCATAAAAATACTCAAAACTGTTCTCCAAACACATACTCATCACAGTGAAGGCATGGAATATGACTGTCTCTCTGTCATTTATTGTACAGAAAGCAGTGCTGTAATTCTCTGGCATTGCATCATCTGTTCAACCCAGGTTACTCACCCTTTTGCATTATCAAGATTGTATTTTTCCTCCCTGAGAAATAGCAGTTATAATAGACTATTTTCAAAATGACAGCTTAAGTGGCTCCATGGTTCCTTAATATCTATTCAGAAGTCTTGTCTCCCTGCATGTTTTCATTGCCGCCCTTAAAAAGCAGCTTGTGAGAAAGATAATACATTATTAATGCTACATGTCATAAAATAAAATAAATACTCACTTTTTGAAGAATCTGATCCACTAATCAAGAGTAAATGAATGCATCTGAATTATTCAAAGAACCTCAAATAGTGCAACTTGTACTCAAATTGAATATTGTGAATAGAATATTCACAATGTAAGAAAAAGATTCACTAGTCATATTAACTACTCCATTTTCATAACAGGAAATGGGATTTTTTTCCTTATTTTTAATCAGTGTAAGTATTTTACCCACCTAAGGGCAAAAAGGTCCAGGGTAGGTTTCTGCACTTTGGTACCTTTAATCAGCCTTCTAAAGTAATGTGTATGTTCATAAGAACAGTTGTCAGGGCAGGTGCCCCATGCTTCAAATGAAGCTGGTAAAACTCTAGTTCTGCACAACACAGTTATGTCTCAGTTAATGGTGAGCTGCAGGTCGGTGGTCATTAAACAGCTGTGCAAAGAACATGTGAAAAATGCTACCATTTGTTGTGAGAAAGTGAGCATTGCTGAGTTGGTGGCACTTTGAACCAGTGAGTGACGGCATCAAGGGCAAGACAGGAATGAGGAGATCTTGGGCATTTAATTAAAAACACCTCCTGCAGCCAGAGTTTGTTTTCTTCCTGTTACAATCCGTTTATGTCAATGAATTATCTGGCACTGCTTCAGGATTTTTTCGCTACAGCACCCTGTTTTTTCACAGTGTGGTATTTATACCAAGTCTCCCAAAGATATTTGCATTCCCAAGTAAGAGTTTTCTTTGGAAAAAACCAAAAGAGGCTGTGCCACATTTCTAAATGCATCTGCAAACTCTTCTTCTTACAAATAGAAGCATCCCAAGTCCTGTGCAACAGTATGTCATGTTTAGATTGCTGACTTATTAAGATGCTTCTATTGAATAGATTCTTCTGGATTCAAATAGACCTGCCCAGGAGCTATTAGGGATGCCAAACTGGTAAAAGTAATGACAGTCACCAGAAAGCAGTAAAGCAACCATCTGTTATAGGAGAATAGAGTTCCTGATTCTATTCCTTGCTGTTTTTTGACCCAGTCTTTAATTCTTGAGATAATCAATTTTTCCTTCTTGGTTTCAGTTTGCCCACTCAACACTTGCATTTTTCCCTAATATTTCACAATCAATGAAATTTTCTTGGGGGGGTGAAAGAGCAGGAGGGGAGGAAGAAGTATTCATATTATCTCTCAACTACTGAAAAGTAATAGCATGTTGCTTCAGACACACTCACAGTGACAGGTTTCATGTCATTGGGGCTGATAAAATAAAGACCTGCTAGAATAGTTTTGAACAGTCTTTATGCTATGGGAATTTTGTTTATGTAAACCTGAAAGCCAATGCTGAAGGAACATATTTTAGACATTCTAATATGAATTTAACCTGGGTGCTGCAATATAAATCATACAGCTATTTTTAAACTAAATCAACAACTTGGAAGTAGTACACTTCTGAACAGGATTTGAAATTGCATCTTCCATTTGGGAGTCTGTGATTTGGCAGGCATACCTTGACCCATGATCCTGTTGCCAAAGATATCAAATTAATGCTCAAATTAAGTAGCAAGTTTGAGACCTCAAATCTGATCCAATTTCTATTGAAATCAATGGATTGTTTCCACTGAATTTAGTGGCCTTATATTCAAACAAAAAATGCTTTATATTTTGTGACAAAAAGAGTAAAGAGCAAGAGAATTTTTCATCTCAGATAGTGTATTCCCTAGAGGAAAGCCACAAGCCAGAGCTATGGGATTTACGAACCCCTTTTGTTTAGTCCTGAAGGAACAAAATGCCTCCAAATGCCTATATTCCCATTAGCTTTATGTGCTGTGCCTCTGGAATAAAGATATTTTACCCAGTTGTGTTTCAAAAACATTGAAAAATCTGCAATAATCTTGAAGAAAAGCAACTTCTGCCTGGAGAATATGCAAATTTCCTTCAGAACCTACCATTAATCTGGAAACATGAAATAAAGTAAATATTGAACTCTTTCTAGATGACTTCCCTGAAATGTAAGAAAGAATCACTTAAGTATTAATATATTATTCTACTCAACTTTGAGCATGTTTACATGAGTATATAGATTTAATTAAAAATTATTTTCAGTGAATGGTGTTATACTGTATATATCTATATCTATTCATACACACAAGTACTTTTTCATTATAGTGTGAGCAGGTCAAAGTAGAGCCAGAGAGAATGTATTTGTCACATCTTGTCTTTAATCTCATCTGTTTTTCCATCTACATGTATTCATCATAAATCTAGTAAAACATGCTGAAATGCACTGGAAGGGCAACCTCAATAATGTCAGTAGATTTATGTGTTAGCAAGAGTAGATTTTAACAGCAGCATTACTTTCCACTTCAGACCTGTGATAAAACTTCTGCTGCAGTTTGAGAGAGTTATCTGACAAACATTTCCTTGTTTCAAATGTGGCAGGAGGATGAATGATTGAGTTGGTAGAATGCCACAGATAAAAGGTTAGGAACATTCTTTATCCAGCTTTTTTTTTTTTTTTTCAAATATAACTTGGAGTGAAATATAGATCATCCCACCTAAATCTTGAGTCCTTATCCATACGCTTTGCTGAGGATGGAATTTCCAGAGCTGAGAACCAAAATCCAGTGAAGTCGACCAAAAGATTTTCACCAGCTCTTGTTGGACCTTGAGTCATGTACTAAATGAATAAGGCTTCTTTTAGAGCAGTGAAAAATATATCTTTTTTTTGTTTTAGTTTTTATTTCAGGGAGACCTGATATATCCCTCACTACCTGTCAAAAAGATAACATATTTAGTATTAGTAAAAGTTTTTTATATTAATATTTACTTGGAAGATTAGTCCTCTTTCTTCCTGCCTTCAGTATTTTGAGTATGTTTGTTGTCCCTCTGCTACACACCACCTTTTTCCTTTCAGAATATTCAGGCCTTATGCTGAACATTAAAAGGAACAATTTCTTTATTTGCAATATATTTTTATATAAGAACGCATCTAGACAAATAATTACAAGTGTAGTAAGTGTCTTAAAGTGATATGCTATCTTGGTATCCTCTGATTTCGAGGTAGGTATTTGGCAAATGTTGATCAATCTAGGTATAGGCTGAACTTGGGAGCTATACCAAAGGAGCTTGGTCTAGATGAAGGAAAGGCTGCCTGGCAGAGGACCACTTTCCAGGATGAGCTTGGTGTGTCTTGATTATGTAAAAGTTTTAGGAGACATTCAAAACCTAATAGAAATAATTTGTAAAGAATGGTTTCTTTTTAACTATAATATAGAGAACACAAAGCATTGACAGTGTTGGGGAAAAATACCTCAGTTTCCTGTCTTATCAGTCAGTTATAAAGTATAATTGCCCAGCTGCACAACATGGCATGAATCATTAGGTTGACATTATCCTGTCTTCACTCATTTCTTTTCTGCTGTATCTCACAAATCTGAGACGGGCAGCTATTTTTAATACTGAAAGCTCTCATATGCCAGGTCCCACATGAACTAATACTGTCCTCTATCTTATTCAACATCTGTCAGATCAGCAGCAGGTAACATGAGATGTTCCAGACTCAAAAGCCAGTGACACCTGACAATACAGCTCATCTATCAGGAACAAACACAGCGCCGACTGGGTCCTTGAGTGACTGGAGTGTATGCACAGATGAGATACAGTTGTCTTGGGACTTTCAGAAAAGCTAATACTCGAACCTTTCCTCATGAGCAGACCTAGCTGCAGCACAGGTTTTTCTAGTTAAGGCTGAATCTCTTCAAAGCCTACATCTACACTGCAGTCACAGTTTCATTGGGTCCTGTCACTCCATAATGACATGTGTAAAGTGGCAATAAGCTCAAAAGTGGAGTGATTAGAAGTATATTAGAAAATGATGAGTGGTGTCTGACAGGTGAAGAGGAATTAATTGCCTATCAAAGACCTAGAACAAAACTAGCAAGAGTTCAAAGCATACAAAAAGAGATGGCTCTTCAGGCAGTTGCAGTTCATGTCTGGCATTCCTGATCGCAGGATGCTGTCACTGCTTAGAGTCTAATGGGTTCAAGAGGAGGCAAAACAAATCCTCAGAGAAATCCTCTGTTACTTATTATATGTGTAGCAACAATGTCAGCTTAGGAAATGCTGAAGCTACAAATAGTTGGATCCTGAGAGAGTATCAAGAGGAAGTACTGTACCTGCTTTAGCATTTTCTTATCATCTTGTCAAAGTATACCTCCACTGGGCTAGTCAGACTGTTGGCTTGAACCCACTCCAGGGTCTCTAACGTTCCTTATTCACAGCCATCCAGTTAGGTTTTTGAGCTCAGATATGAACTGCCAATTAATATAACACTGTTTAATCTATGTGTGCACACTGGTATATATTAGAGAATGATTTAGGTTGGTTAGAAGGGACCTTTGGAGGCCATCTGGTCCATCCCACCATCTAAGGCAGAGCTAAGGTTAGGTCAGGTTTCTTGGGGCTTGCCTTGCTTAGCTCCTGTCCCAGCACCTGATCACCTGCCCTGTGAATTACTGTTCAGTGATACCTAATTAGAACTTGCTCATTTACTTACTTGTTTGCTTCTGGTTCTGTGTTTGCACTGGGTTTATGTTTTCCTGAGCACCAGACTGCTGCTTTCAGTTACTTCTAGAAGGTTCTGCAACCCACAGAAACTGTGGGCTGTGACTGGCAGGTTTGTGATCATTAGCTGAATCCTGATTGGCTGGTTCTTGAATAAAAGAGACCTGCAGGCCCAGCTGCTGGCTGCTTGTGGTGGGACGCTGGTGAGTGGGTGCCTCCCTGGTAGGTGGCTGCCTCCCTGGTAGGTGGCTGCTGTGGTGGGTTGGAGGCTGGAAACTGTCCAGGAAGGTGTGGGAGCGCTCTGCACTGGTGGTTCCCAATGCTGGTGGCTGCCATCCTGTTTGGGGTGGTAGGGCCCAGGGACTCTCCTAAGGCACTTGAGCTGAGCTTCCACCAGCTGAGTTGCCTGTTCTGGCCACGTGCATGAGAGTGCCAATGCATTTTCCAGGCACAAAGTTTATTTATAGTAAACCACTATATATGAAACTTTGGGGTAATTCTTTTTCTGATTTTGGCTTGTTTCTGTTCCTTACAAGTTGGCCTAAGTCATGCTTCTATTAAAGCCCTTGTTAAGGATTCAAGTCTATAAAACAGGATCATCCTGAAGGACTGACACTTAATACTGGCAATGGAGTATTCTTTGTGGCCTTTTTTTTCTGTCTTCAGGGGAGTCGGCAAAATCAGTTTGTTCAGTATTGGGAAGAGAAGACCTTATTCTCTTCCCAGAGTTCTCTTCTCAGATCCAAAGGGGTGACCTTATTGCTGTCTACAGCTACCTGAGGTGAAGGTGCAGAGCTGGATTCTTTTTGGAAATGCCAGGGGACGGGCTGAGACACGACGGATAAAAGTTGGAACAAGAGATAGTCCAGTTAGATACAAGACTTTTTTTTTTCCCACCATGTGAGTGGTCAGACCCTGGAACAGGAGATCACGGGCTGTGGAGTCTCTGTCCTTTGAGGCACTCAAAACTCAGCTGGGCAACTCTGAGCAACCTGATCTGCTTAGCCCTGCTGCAAGCTAGATGACTGAACTAGATGAGCTCCAGAGGTCCCTTCCAACCTAAATTATTCTAAGATTCTAGGAATCCTATTGGTAAGCCTTTAATACATCTCTTCATTACTATACATGCAGTAGATTTGAATAAAAGTATTAATGGAAATAGTCTATGTGAAATTTGAATATCCTATTTGACATTTCCTTATTTCTTTCCACATGTTTTTCCTGATCATGATTTCCCTTACTGAAGAGGAAAGCTTGAAATACTTTCTTGCAAGAATTTCTGAATAACATTCCTGGCAGAAAAAACACAACCCAACCCAGAGCCAAATTCCTTTTGAAATTTCAAGTTTACCAATGGCATTTTTTAATTTATTTTCTGTTATCTTCATGATCAGTGTTCAGGGTTCAACATTCACATTGCAAATAGAAGTGATTAATGAGGGGGATTGGTTTGGTTTTTAAGGTCAGGAGAGAGTGAAAGAATGATTTGTAGAAGTACTAGAAGCATGACCCCAAATGATTAAGTATTTTCCCAAGATGAATTTTGTACAATATATATGTCTGAGAAAATATCCTGAAATAGTGCAAATACTAGTCTCACAGAAGAAGCTACCTGCTTACCCTGCAGGTGTTGCTAAAAATGTATGGGGCAGTTTTACTGATTTGTTAAGATTAATCTCCAGCCTTTCTGCAAAGGGATTGTTACTAAAAGAAAATAGAGGTGGCCACTATAAAGGACTTTTTCATTAGTTCTTGCTATCAGGCTGTATAATATAGAGAAATTCTCTCTTCACCTTGTGCTAGTCCCAGAATATCTCTCTACATAATAGAAAAAGAACAGAATAGAGATAACTGTTGTAAAAGAATAATGAATTTTATGATGTGGTTAGTAAACGAAAAGGGGATGATGGCATCCTTGGTGACATGGGGTACCTGTTTCATTTGTTCCTAAACCTTCTTGTGTTGGTGTCAGGTCTAAGGCTCTATTTAGTATTTCCATTACAGATTAGTCCCAAAGGCAGTATGGATTGGTAGGGACAGGTACCTTCAGGCATGTGCCCTGTCAGCCTGATTCCCAGCCTTCCAGGGTAGGTAATTGGATAATTAAGATGCAGTAGATTTCTATCCAGCAGCACCCAGAAGGTAGTGTACAGTCAACATAGAAGTCAATCTGAAAAGCTGTCAGGATGTCCTTGGGTATATATCCCTGGAGCTAAGAAGTGTTTCTAGGTCCCTCTTTAAGGACAAATCCATTCCAGGACTATCTCATGAGCTCTATTTTGCTGCAACATAAGACTGATTGTTCTGGATTGTGTCAAAAGTTCATATAGCCCAGGATTCCACCTCTCAGAGTGGCTGTAAATGGATGCTTGCAGATGAGAAAGAAAGGTTCCTCTAATAGCCGAGTTTGACACCTAATACTTTGCCTCATTTCAACTATTTTTGATTGGCTACTTACTAAGCCAGATGTAGATTCTATGTAGCTAGTAATGTATAATTAATACAGGATTTCTCTTCCATGAGCTCATCCAGATTCTTACTGAACCTATGTAAACTTTGGGCATCAATGATGTTCTTTGGCAAGGAGTTCAACATCCTAATGACATGTTGCATTAATGGTGGACTAATGTAGGTTGGAACCTACAGAAGGTTTGTTTGATGCCATCTAGTTCTTATACATGAAGGGCTGGTGATTGATCAACAAATGGATCCAGAGCCACCTCCTCCATGCCACTCACAGTTAGAGATTTTTGTTGTATCTGAAGGATATGGAGGAGTCTTCGCTTACTTGATCATTTCTCATAAAGAAGCCTTTTCATCAAGCTTTGATCATGTTTGCTGCCCTACTCTGAACCTTTTCAAGGTCTAGTATATTCTTCGAGGTGAGAAGATTAGAACTGGATGAAATATGCAAGATATCAATGAATCATGGATTACTTGTTGGTTGTGGTACTTTATCTTGCTTTCTTATATAATGATTAACATTTGCTTTGTCTTTGAGGCTGCTACTGAGCTGGTATTTTCATGGAACTATTTATAATAACCCCCAATGTCTTGGTCTTGAATGATAATAGTCACTTCAGAGTCTGTTTTGTATATGAAATAAGGATTGCTCTGGTTTAGCCCCAGCCAGCAACTACACACCACGCAGCCGCTCACTCACTCCCCCCACCCCTGTGGGATGGGGGAGAGAATCGGGAGAGCAAAAGCAAGAGAACTTGTGGGTTGAGATAAGAACAGTTTACTAATTAGAATAAAATAGCAATAATAGTAATGATAATAACAATGATTAGGATAATAATAATACAATTAAGAGTAAAAGAACAAGGGAGAGGAACAAAACCCAGAAAATCACAAGCAGTGCAACTGCTCACCACGCACCGACCAACATTGTCGGTTCCCAAGCTGCGATTG
>VZTV01038059.1:1419-13752 GCA_013400875.1 Anhinga rufa
TCACGGTGAAAACTGGTATCTTTGCACAGGATCTTTCATTAACACACGGAAGAACACAGAGAGCACATGGGAAGACATACAGAAAAGTGCTGCTACTTGGAGAGAATATCAGCTTTTCTTTACTAGGGATTTGGGGCATTTTGGATACTCTTTATGTATATTCACCTGGAGTTTTGTAGCTCGTACTGGATGATGTTTCTGGTTTTCTAAAACTCACTTTTCATCTTTACTACCTTTGTTCAGAAGCACTGAAATCACTAAAGAAAATTCTTTCAGTCTGGTATAGTTTAAATAGAAAAAATATTGATCAGTACTGTATATATCTGAGGAGGTGTATAAACAACAAGTATTGGAACAGATTCCTATTTTTCAAATTTCAAGAATAAACAAAAGAGGGTAAATGATTCAATTTTGATGGACCAGAGAAGTTTTAGTCTTGTTCAGGGGGTGTAATGGCTTATGCCATTAACCAATTCTTGATGGTAGTCAGCACCAGATCCTTGACTTGACTTTGTCACAGATCTGCTGTGGCAGCTGGAGGATCCCAAGGGATAATTTGCTGCAACTCAATAGGAGCTAAAACATAGTTTGCGATGAGATGGGCAGCAGCAGGAGAGTAACATGGGGAGCAGCATAAGAGGAATATGAGTAGCAGTCTTGCATGCTGCGTTCTGGAGCAACATGGTTTTTTAGCAGCGTAGATCAAATGAATACTAAAGTCAGTGCTTCTGTTGCAAAGTTTCTGTTTGGCTGCACTCTTTTACAAAACACGTAAGACAAAGAAGTCTTGTCTGTGGTTTTTTGCAGATCTTGAATGCAAGTGTGATGTGAAGAAAACTTTTTATTTCAAAACATCCATTGTGAAATTTCTTAGTTTAGGAAACCGGGAGCTGTGGTAATAGTAGTTGTATCAGTCCTAAGTGCCTGAGTGTGTGTGCTTTCTGTATAGCTACTTCACACATAGTGCAGAGAACTGCTGTCATGCTGTCTCTGACAATATCACACACTTGAACTGTAATTTTTACATTGGTTTCTAGTTTATTGATTGGAGATTGTGTAGGCTGCACTAGTGGGAAATCCCAGTAAGTGCAGCAGAGGTTGAGAAATGGTAGCTTGACTGCTAGGAAAAAGAAACCTTCTGTATTATTACAAAGGTCACTGAGGTTTGTAAAAAGGTATGAAGTGGCTGCTTTCCAGAGGGTGTGTTTTTTGCAATATTTAAGGTGTAATATACTGGCTGTGATATTTATATTCCCAGAAGAGTACAATATTCTGATGTCCTAATCTCACTGTTCATAGTGAAGCTCTGTCATTATCATTTATAGGGCACAGTCAATGAGATCAGCACTTTACAGAAATGAAGTTTCCTGGTCAGAGGAGTTTTCTTTCTAATTATGTCATTAACATGAATTAATTTATTCACTTGCAGAAGAATGAGGATTAGTAAAATGATAAAAAGTGAAAAAACTATTAAACTCTTTTATATTGTCATTTTTTTTGTATGTGCAAATCTGGACTATATCATCTAATGGAACAGTTGTTTCACTGCAAGAATTTATATTTACACAATTTTATTGAATATCTGTGGAGTAATTGTTTCTCTGTGATTTTTAATTCTTTCCCTATTTCCTTTATTTCCTTATTTTTTGTGTGTGGTGTTGTGTTTATTTTGTGGGAGTTTTCTTTAAGATAACGAACATTAATTCAGTTAGAAGNCATAGTGACAGTTGTAGTTGGCTGCCTAATTGCAGAGTCATTGTGAATCTTCCTTCTTCAGAGGCTTGCTAATGGCAGTAATTGATTAATGAGAAGCCGCGTTAAGGTGTCATTATATAACCACTGAAACGTTTCTTTCCATTTCATGGTCAGTGGCTCTCATTGACCCCACTGATTAGATCGTAAATGCAGAAATGTTCTACTGACATTCTGAGGTTCAGCTAAGGGCAGGAAAGAAGATACTTTTAATACTGTTTTATTGTCAGGCCACATTCAAAAATAATGCAGACTTTTATTGATGCATTTCACATCTGTAATATAAATTTTTCTTGGGGAAAATACTGCTTGCAATATTTGCAATATTGCTTGGGAAATATAGGCAAAAAAGAAGATAGATCATTCAATATTTATTCTCTGCTTTCAAAAACAAGAATTTCTGCTTCTCTTTCATAATGCATGATGTATATGTATAGATGTGTATATACACCTGAAAACTTCAGACTTTGGCAAAACTAGTCTTTCAGTATTGATTTTATTGTTTGCCTCCTTCACACAGTCTCGAAAGTCTCTACCTGCATGTGTAAATAATCCATAGGTGCTCGTGTAGAATTAATAATTACAAAATATGATTAAAATAATAATGAGGTAACCAAATGAAGCACTCCCCATGAAGCAATGCTAGTATGTACATTTTTAATTTCCCTATAGTAGTTCATAACTGTTCTCCTCCTTGTAATTTCTCGTGGCTGTGAAATGCAAACTGGAAACCACATTTAGCTTCAGCTGATTACCGAGAGTTTTAGTTCTGCTGCCCAAACCTCTGCTAATGCTGTATCGCATACAAGTAGGGTATTTCTTTCAGTTTTACTTTGTGTACAGGTAAACAGGAGATTATCCACGTTTAACCAGTGCTGTACATAGGAGGAATGTTTTCAGTTATTGACTATGGGAGAGCATAAGTGCTGGCTGGTGAAGACTCTTCTGCCCCTTTCTACTGAATTGCATATATTTCACTTGCTCCCTTCCAGCCTCTTCCATCTTGCCTTGCTTTTGTCTTGGTCTTTATCTGTATAGTTCCAGTTCCTCATTCTTCTTGCCCAGGACCTTTTATTACCCAGTCCTAGTCTCTGCCCTCCCTTCCACTCCTTTGAAAAGATTTCTTTCTTGTCTCTGCCCTGCTGTCATGAGCATCAGTTTGAGCCATTATTAGTAAAAGTGTCTGCCATTCTTGGTATGAGAGTCAAATAAAATGAACATGCCCCATACAAACTGATGATTGTTATGGGAAAGTTTATAATCTAAATTAAATAGGGTACTAAAACTTGCTCTCTATAAAGAATCAATTTCTATATGTTCCTTCAGTGCAGGTAGTTTATGGCATATAGCTGATCATAGTATTTTTGCTTGTGTTCCTTTTAGCAGGGGATTTATTCTGAAATAGTTAACTGTTTCGAACTCAATTTTCCAAAAAATGTAAAAATCAAAATGCCTGCAAGGTAAATCTGCTTGGTCTTCATGGCTTTTCTGCAGCCAAAGTCAAATGCATTCAGGTTAGCTGGTTCCCCTGTTGCCATCCTGTCTAAACTTTCTTCCGGGCTAGAAAATTGGTAAGTATCTGATAACTGCTGTGGAGACAAAACAGAAACATAAAGATCATATGTTGTGTAATCATCCTGATTACTCTGAACAGTACTATGCTGCAGGTTTCACTAATCAAGATTAATTGTGATCTAGGCTACGTGAACTGCCATGTAGAGTGGATTGTAATTAAATAAAAATATAATCATTTTAACATTGTGCCACTAACATGTATTTACAATAGGTAGTACTTTTGAAAAGACTCTTATTCCCTGCAGTGATTAGGAAGCCGAGTTATATTTTCTAACTGCACAGATGTTGTTAAAAGCTCATATTTCAGGCCATAAAGACTTATTATATTTGAGGTTGTACAGCAATAGAAAAATGGTTTGTGCGTCTGTCTATTGTGTGAGACATTAAAACTAAAAAAATCTGGAACAGTAGAGATTTATGGAAAATCTAACTTGTGTGTATATATATGTTTTAAATTTGTGGTAGGTAATTTATAGTAGGGTATTGCTAACAAAAGAAATTGATTTGACAGGTCTTTACAACTCAGAGGAAGAAAATATTTAATACAGTGTGTAATACAAGAATCGCCTCTGTTTCAGCTTTCTCAGTGTGAGCTGACAGGTCTTACCTTGACTTCTTTCACATGGTATCTTTGAATTTTTCTCTAGAATGGATTGTACAACTGCTTCTCTTTGAGGCTTAATGAACTGAAACGTTTTGGGTTATGTATACTCAGGTTGTTTTGTGTGGGGGGCCTACGTCTATATTCCAGAATATTCTGTTGTGTATTCTGACAACTAGAAATGTAATGAATTTACATAATGAATTTACCATGAAGTTGGTGAAGGGTTTAGAGGAGAAACCGCATGAGGAGCGGCTAAAGTCACTTGGTTTGTTCAGCCTAGGGAAGAGGAGGCTGAGGGCAGACCTCATCATGGTCTACAGCTTCCTCACAAGGGGAGGAGGAGGGGCAGGCGCTGATCTCTTCTCTCTGGGGACCAACGACAGGACCCGAGGGAATGGCAGGAAGATGTGCCAGGGGAGGGTTAGCTTGGGTATTAGGAAAAGGTTCTTCCCCCAGAAGGTGGTGGAGCCCTGGAACAGGCTCCCCAGGGAGGCAGTCATGGTGCCAAGCCTGACACTGTTCAAGAAGCACTTGGACAAGGCCCTCAGAGATATGATGTGAATTCTGGGGTTGTCCTGTGCAGGGACAGGAGTTGGACTTGATTACCCTTGTGGGTCCCTTCCAACTCAGGACATTCTATGATTCTACGATCATACAAAAGCATAAAAAACTTAAGCATGTTAATGGATTTCTGCCCATGTGCAGAATGTTTTTTTGGGTGACTTTTCTCTCTGCTGCTACTCTTTCTGACTGTTGACCATTGCTTTTATTAGGCATTGTTTTGTTGGGTGTGTGTGCTTCCATCCTCATGCCTCTCGGGGATAATGAAGTATACCTCAGAAGATCTTTAAATATGCTGGCTGGGTGGGTGCTCTGCTAACGAGGGCTCTGCTGCCCCGGGGCTTCCTGCCTGGGCAGGATATTGCTTAGAGAAGGTGGTTTATTGACCTTCATGGGTTCAGCAGGAGCCATGGTGGGGTTGGGAGTGTATCATACACTTGCAGGGAGATTGTATTGATGTTGGGGGGGAAAAAAACGTGGTGTCATGAATAGAGCCGTCTTGTGTGCTTGGCTGAGATTTTATCTGTGAGTACCAGATACATTGGGCTTTTTCTAAATGTGATTTTCTTTTAGAAGATGTGCTTGTTAAAACTGAAGGAAATTAAATTCAAACGTGCTCTCAGATAATATTGAGTCAAGCAAATAAATGGATAAAAGCAAGGAAGCTCTGACTAGCAGTGTCAGGGGTCTTTCCCCATCCATCACATCTGGCCTGGGTGCCGCAGGTGTGGTGCCTTGTGCATGGCCTGTAGGATCAGATCCTGCTCCATGGTCTCCCGGCCTACATTACTCACAGTGCAAGCTTTAACTGAGTGACCCATGATCAAAAACTTGCTTAGGAGCCCTGTTCTTCTGTGTGGAGGAAGCATTTTTGAGCCCGATTCTTGACAGTTGCTTTCGGTGCCGCCATGCCAGCAGACAGCACTCAGGTGTGGCTGCAGGGAGGCTCCCGGGGCCCTCTGTCAACACCCTCTGTTTGCAGCCTCTGACAGGCCACAGTACGTCCCTGCTACTCTGTCATATGAGTCTAGACAATGAAAATATATTTCCTAAATAAATTATCTCAGAAAATATTTTTTACAAAAGCATTATCATAATTAAAAATACAATGCATGTGGATTTTTTTATAAACAATCACATTAAGAAAGACCATATATTTTTGCCTTTCTCAGGGATGGAAACGGGTGACAGAAACACTTTTTAAACAGGTCATTTTCAGTTATTTGATGTCCATATGAAAATATAAATACCATGCTGTGTGTCAGACAATACCATACCTGCTATGTGTCCCAGCTCTTCTCCTTGGGAGCAAGTGGCTTCACATGACTTCTGAAAGTGGTCAAAACAGTCTTATTTTGTGGCTGACTCTGAAGGAGAATAGTCACTCTAAATTGCTTGTGCCTCAAACGCTGCAGTGTCAGTAGCAGAGCTCTAACTGGGACAAATTTTGGGGGATTTTTCCCATTCCTGAGCCACCAAGTGGATCAGATGCGTGCGTCACACAACCGAGGGAGGCTGCAGCTCAAGATGGAAACAAAAAAATCATCGCTGTGATTAAAAACTGAATTTGCTCAACCTACAACCACACTGTATCAGAAAAATTGTCTTTTCTAAGCAAATGTACAATGAATATTATTTATCCAACTGAGGTGAGTGAGACACTGGTACTTTCCTAACTAAATGTAATGAAAACATACGTTATTAAGCCTTAGCAGCTTTAGTTTTGCCCAAATTAATGAGACTGTGAACTTTATAACCATAGTTTAGTATTATTATCTGACACTTAGGTCCTTCTATGGCTTCTGTTTCTTATGTAATGGTGGATACTTTCAGAGACTACCCCCAAATGATGGGTAGTTCTTGTGCCCATGCATACTCCTGCTGTCATCTTTTTTTTTTTTTAAAGATGACTCCCACACTTTTCTGTATTCATAAAATAGGTGGTTTCCTCCCTGTAGACACAGTTCAGTAAAGAACTTGGGCAGGGAACAGTTACATTCATTTCATTGCAGCTATTTAAACTGAAATTTAACCTTGAATATTAAATGCTTTGCTGAGTCTAAGTTTGAGTGGGATGAGATGAGATGATTGCAATAGGAAACGGATCCTTCTTGGCACTTTCCCAGGCTTCCAGGCTTGTAGAGGTGTTGCTAATATTGTGTCCGGTTGGTTGTTGAGGATTCTGAAAAGGGAGGGAGTAAAGCTACCTTATCAGAAGATAAAATGCTACTTTTTTCCATTTTCTCCTCACTGAAGAAGACCAGATAGTTGAGGGGTGTGTCTCAAACTCTTCTTAGCTCTACCTTATGTAAATTTGGGATGTCAGGAAGTCATGATATTACCAGTCAAAATAAAAATTTGACCAAGGACTTATTACATATTGTTGCTGAATTGTAATTGTGAAGGGAAAGAAAGGGAAAAAAAAAATTGTTTTCTAGCATCCTGTTATGACCTTTGAGTTATTGATGTTTTTCATACAGCTACTGAAGTTTTTGGCATTACAGATGTCTCTATTCTACTTCCTTTTTGTAAAATTGGATAGAAAAGAACTTATTTCCTATTCCTTATCTTTAAATATGTTTTATGAATTATTTTAATTGTTAATTTTGCCTTGTATTTGAGCTTACACTGTCAGTTTCCTTTGGGGCTTTTGAAACTCAAAGGAAATCGTTGTTATTGCAAGAACAGCCTTAACTGAGCTATACAAATGTGTGTACAGTGAAGCCTCTTCTATGTCATTCTTTTCCTACGTACGTGACACAATTTCCCCATCATCTTTAAACAGGTCATAATAGTGCCTTTATGATATGTACCTATATATTGTGTACATATATACGCACACAAAGAGACATGAATGTTCTAACTTATGCTACACTCTCTTAAATTCTTACATGAACTGTCAGTCTTATTGTTCCCTGGAAGCTGATTTTCTTTTAAAGCTGAAGTCTTTCTATGAGATACAGTAAAACAAGATTACAGTTAGATTTCCGCTAAGTAATCTATATGGACTGAATATTGCTGAAGGCAGTTTTATTTCCTGAACAAAAGAAATATGACTTTTTCTGTTTGGGTTTATTACTTTAAAATTAATGTGACTAGTGTAAATCAGAAAGGCTTAGCATGCCAAACGCAGTGCAGCTATTCAAAATGATACTTGAGACATACTGGAGCAAATAGCAACAAGGCATTTTACAAAAGTAATCATAATGCTGAAACCAGAAGTCTGTGTTGTCTCTTGGTTAGGCTTTGATTTTTATGACCAGAAGAGATATTATGGTCTTCAGAGATGGTTGTAATTTATTTAGAAAACTCACATGTGATCTGACAGGGTATCTCTATTTCAGTCATGACTTGATTTTTACTGTCTTCTTCAGAGATGCTCTGCAACATGCTGTAAGTCCTTCTGGTATAGAGGATGGGCTAAGGAAGTAGGTGAAGAAACCTTCGAAGTTCAAAGAGGTAAACTGCAATAAGCACTTCAGTCTAGTCTTAGAGGATTGAAAAAAGAACGCCAAATCCACAGAATCATTACTAGGAGGAAAAATATGTATTTTTCTTAATAAAAATGCTTTGTTGGAATTGTTCCTGTTAAATTAAGCTTAAACAACTGGAGTCTGAGTTTCTGTATTAACAAGCTACCAAGGGGGATTGGAGGAGGTCAGGTTTTAACAGCAGCACTATTGTCCAGATATTTATTTAGGATGGAGACAACTGGCCAGTTTTGGTAATACAGGACATAGGTTGTCGACAGTGAGCACTAGAAGGGCTGGTTCAGGGCTGAAACACACTGACTCACACCACCTTTTCCCACCAAGCAGCTCTGAAGCAACAGATGTGCTGGAACAAGGGTAGGAAGGAAGGTGTGCTGGCAGTCTGGGTGTGTTTGACTAGGGAAGGAAACTGGGTAATGAAAGAAGAAAGACACACATGAGGGAAGGGAGCAGTGGTAGTAAACAATAATGAAAAGTTAAAAGAAATTAATCTTGGCTTTCTCAGAAAGCTGTGACAGCAGCAATAGGGTAATTTCACAAAACCCTTCATTCACAAAAAGTGTAATTTTTTGTTCTCCTCCCCTTTCTCTATTTAGACTGATAACCTTATTCAAACTAGAAATTCAGATTAAAAATATCATTTGTGAATCTTTGGCTTACCTATTAATTTTCCTGTAATGGAAAACAAACAGACAAACTCTCACATTCCTGCTACTGCAGGTCTTCTAAGCCCTCTACAACTACAGAAAATGGTAGACTTTTTTTCTTACTGAAATCATTTGTAAGGGGAAGGCTCTTAGCCAAGGAGTCGGTTAACAAAGCAGCGAATCACAAAGAATTGTTTTTCCTAGTAATCCTTTTATCAATATATATATTTGACAATGGTCTGGTTGAACAGAAATATAGAGTTGCATCAAGAGCATTTCAGAAACAGACTTCTTGATCTGGGGAGGGCTTGATGTTTAGAAGGAATCTAGTAGCATACCTCCTCAGGTTTTTTTTGTTTGTTTGTTTGTTTTTTTGTTTTTTTTGTTTTTTTTTTTTGAGTTGTGACCTGCAATGCTGGCACTTTACAAGGGCAAAAGAGTTGCTTCCTTCCATGTTTAGTAGAGATCTTAACTTTTCAAAAAAATGTCTTGCAGCAAAACCCTAGAACCTATTTGATTAAAATATAATTCACAGCTGAGTAAACCATTTCAGCCAGATGTATCTCAGATTAGAAAATACAAAGAAATGACAATCCAACTCTTCCCACCAGTTTGTGATAGCAGTTAGTGAACTTGCTATTAATTAACACAGTTAAACCTAAGTTTATTGGTACCATTTCCTCTACTAGTTTTCTGCTTTGAAAAGCTTAAGAAAGCTATCTTAAGTAGTCATTTGGAGAAGGAATTTTAAAAGTAGGAAGACCAACTCATCTGTAGTGTTGTTTTAAAGGGGAAGATGTTTTCCATGATTATTCTTTCTCCTAATTGATTTTTCTTTTCTAACAAGGTCTTTTGCACTAGCTATGAAATCCTTTTGTTGAGAACAATTCACTTTTTGCTTTGGAGAAGTTACAAGATTTAATCTCTAATTCCATTGAGGGGAGAAAAAGTTAATAGAAATTTTACTGAAAACACAGCACAACTAAAAATAATGGCAGTTTTAGGTGAACACAAAACTAAACAAAGCCCATTCTGTACTTCCATGTAAAGAAATCCTTCTGTGGGGAGAGAAAAGGAACATTAAAATTTACTACTGATTTTGAAGAGGTATTTATACACAAGTAATATGGACACAAGTTGCTCATATGTGAGAAATTAATGATAAAAATCTTCTAGATATGGCATTATATTTGTTTATTTTTCTTCAGGAAGAATATTGACATGAGTTTGAGATAATGCATAGTTTATTGCTGCAGAAAATTCAGTTTTCTTTTTGAAGCAGAGAAGGAAGAAAGCATTTTTAATTTAAACAAAATACACTTTTTAATTCTTAACAATAGTCTCTTATCCATCAGCTTTACCACAATATCATGTTTTCTGTCTTTATATGCATTATACATATACATTTATCTATGTTTGCCTTAAATGGACTAACTGGTAGTCTGTTTAATTATAAAGATGGATCTTCCATAGTGTACTCTAAAGTTTGGGAAACAGCCACCACTTGCATCGTTGTTAGATGCTTTACTGAGGCTTGTAGCAAATGGTGGTTAGCTCTCTGGAAATGTCTTGTTCCTCTTCAGGTGCCTTACTTAAGAGTTTCTAGATTTTAGTTGGTTTTTTTTGTTTTTTGTTTTTTTTTTTTTAATCTTGTGATATATCATCACTTATCTTCCTATTTTTTCATGTTTAAATTTTGCCTCTTTCCTTGAAGTAAATTCCACTGTTTGACACCTGACTATTTATTATACTCTCTCTATGCTGGCCATGTTACGATCCATTGTACAGCGTAGCCATTTGAATGTATTAAAATACAACTTTTAGGAAGGGTCAAATGAAGGTACTACAGATCAGAAGATGCAGATATTGTTCTGATCTTTGCTTTATGGCCTTTTTCATCATGACTGTAATTGTCCCCAGGCCTGTGGTACTGATACCTCACTTCTGTGTTAAAATGCTGCTTTTCACCTTGTTGTAGCAGGTGCCTGGACAGAAAGGTCTGACATTCTCCTCTGTGCAACCTTATTCTTGAATGGGGAACATTAACAGGGATAGTCACACTATTTGACTTAATTCCTTTTATTCTTATATTGGGAGGCTGAGTACCTATTAAATGGAGAACGCTGCCTAGGAGGGCTTTGAGCCACCTCCTCTGAAAGTTCATCTGACAGCAGAGGGAGCCTTGGTTCAGACACCTGAATTCAATTATACTGATGCTAATTTTGAGTGATTTTTTTTCCCTGGCACAAGTGTACTGCGACTGTTATGGAGCTGTGGCTGGCAATACCTCGCGTCGACCACCAAATATTGAGCCTGCTAGCTTGCAGACTTTATTACAAATCTATGGTTTACTTTTGCAATCTGTTGTGCTCAACAGTGCTGGGACGGGTGATAAGTCTATCAGTTTTCACTTGGTCACTAACACAGTACCAGCATTAAATTCTAAATGGCAGCCTCTGCGTTCGCTGTCTGTGCTATCTCTGATAAAACATTAATCATTTCAAGGTTCCATTCAAACCCATTGATAGAAATTGTGAAATGTAATTTAGCCTTTAGAATAGAATTAATGTTTTCTAATAGCTCTAAGCTATTCTGTGATTTATTGGCTCCACTGCTTGAGGGTTTTTATAATCTAAATTGGTGATTACAGATGGTACACAACATTGTGTATCATAAATAGGAATTATGTGTCTGGTGAAAACGATAATGGGTTTTTGTACCTTGTATGTATATTAGTACATTCAGTAGTATATTAAAGCCTATTTTAGAATCAGAAGATAATTTTGCCCACATATAGATCTTCCTAGCTCATTCAGTCAGTGAATCTGCTGCTATTTACTGGTTTTCCTCTAATTCAATATGTATTGCATTAGAACAGCGTAAAATTATAGGTGCACCTGTGGAATCTCATTATCTGTGGTATGCTCTCCTTTACGGCATTCTTATTTTTTGCTTGGTTTTGAGGAGGCAATTAATACTATAGTACTGTTTATGATTTCTGAGGGAACTTTAGTCTGATTGATTGGTGATGGACATATCTAACAGTTGTTTCTGGGATGATTGTTTTTGCATAACCAAATCCACCGTCGGAAGACACTTTCATAAACATAGAGAAGATGAAGTGATCATCTTTGAGGACAAGGGAAGTTTTATATACTTCTATTGAAGTTTTAACATATGATGTTATTTTTCTTTCCTGATCCAAGTTTTCCAGATCTCTGCCCTGGGGTGTAGATGGACAGTATTGGGCTGCTTCTTCTGTCATCACTGGATTGGTAGGCTTCCATAATCATTCTCAACAGCCAGTGGTTTTGAAAGGTTCTTGCTGTCATAGAAATTCAAAATCTACTGTGATAAAACAAAATCGTAGAATCATAGAATGGTTTGGGTTGGAAAGGACCATCAAAGGTCATCTAGTTCCAACCCCCCTGCTGTGGGCAGGGACATCTTTCAGGTTGCTCAAAGCCCTATTGAACCTGACTTTGAACAGTCCCATTGATGGAGCATCTACAACATCTCTGTTGCTCTAAAGATGAGGTATCCATAACTTCTCTGAAAGTAAGTGTTTCTGCTTTGGAAAGTTACCTGGGACAATTGGCTTGTAATAGTGATCTGTAAATTCCTACTCCAAACCTTCACTGATTTATTTAAATTTAAATCATATGAAGAACAGATGTTAACATACCCCAAATATTGCTTTTTT
>VZTV01038060.1:2368-17961 GCA_013400875.1 Anhinga rufa
AAAGCATCACTAAGTAACCACAGTAAGCGGTGACCTTATGAAAGTGGAGACCGAAAAGAGCCTGATACAGGATGTTGCTATCTAGCATCCTTTTGCTCTGTCACAGGCCCTATACAAAACAGGAAAGGGTTGTGCAGACCCATTGCTGGGAGACCTCCATTTCAGTCCAACAGTAATACCACTAGCGCTTCAACACATTTGTGTTTGCTAGCCTTCAAGTCAGCTCACAGACCACAGGAGGTGGTAAAGCTGGCAGCTTACATTCTAGAGAGAACCTCAAAGCTTTTTAACAAGAAGCCACACAACCTTATAGCACAGATGATATTATTATGAACTTCAAATACATAACAGACCTATTAAAAAAGAGCAAATATGAAATTCAGAATGTTAATTTTGGAAACAGAATAATTGTGCCATATACTATTCTTAAGCCTGTATTTTAACATGCCACTGGAGGAGAAAGATATTCCTGAATAGTCTTTCCCTACACAAATGGCTGAAAAATGCACATGGTAATTGAAATTGAAACGAGAAAATACAGGAAAGTTTAAGTGTCAGCTACAGCAATTTTAATGCTATGCAATATTCAGAAAAAAATTTAGTTTTTAAGTTGAATTAATCATGTTAGGTTCAATAGAGTATGGAAATTAAAGTCTGAAATCTCAAAATCATACTTAAGGCTACATAAGGCTTCCTCTTAAAAAATAAATTACTACTCTTTGATAAGTCTAAAAACTTACCAAGCACAGAAAATGACCCTGTTAAAACACAGCTATAATACTGATCACCCAGATTTCAAGTATTATCTAAATACATGGTGTGTTGAACTGGTTGAGTGGGAAGCCAGCTCTTTATTGAATTGCCCACCATGCTTCAAATGGACAGTATTTAAAGTAAACCAAAGGACAAGTTAGGTTAAGTCAAAGTACTGCTGAATATTATCAACCCCAGATACTAGATTATGCAACATTCTGATAAACCTTTATTCAAGAGCTCACAAGTCCCTCATCACTCATCAGGCACGCAGAATCAGGTGCTAATTAAGAAAGTCCTCACACAACAAAGGCTGTTACAACTTCAAAAAAAAAGGTCCTTAAAAGAAAGAATTCTCACTTGGTATCTTTAAGCAGCTGTTAAAGACAGGGTACCATTTCTAAATCTGTATTCTCAACAGCTCTCAGAAACAGGGATTGGTACTTCATATCATATACTAGAAACCTTCACCCCTTAAAGCAATCTTTCACACATTGCTTCTATGCTTATCTATAAATATAACGAGCAAGCAGCTCCCACAGTGGTGCCTTGCTGTCTGTCTAGAACTACTCTTCTATTGTAAAATTTTCAAGACAGTGCTTTTGTCCATTAATAAACTTGCCTCTTTCACTAGTTTAATCTCAGAATATCTAAGCTGCACACAAACCCATATATCTTTATGAGCAAATATTTGGCACAGAAACAAACTTTATTAAAGATCTGAATTTCAAGCTACAAATCAGAAATGGACTTTTTGATGGCCTTTCTTTATATACACAGTACAAAGTACACCATTAATAAACAAACATATGCCCTAAATTCCCAGAGTCAGCTTTATAGCAAAGCTGTCTTTATGAACATAATGTTAGATCTCCCTCAAAAAACACATTTGCTTAATGAAGAGAGCTGTGTGGCAGACTACATCTGCACCCGTATGACCAGAATGTACATATATAAATTAGAGACTACTGTAAACACACATTCACAAAGATGCCTTGTGATACAACGCTTAATTTCATATCAGCTTAGCCATCTCCCCTATGGGGACATGGCTCCTATTTCTCTTGAGCTTGTCCATCCATGTTCTAAATCTGATATCTGCTTTAAATTGTTTTGAATGTAATCCACTAGGGGTTAAGAAAGCTCTTAGGAAGAGGCCTTTCAAGATTTAACCATCGAAGCTCTTGCCACAGCACCAGGAACATGGGTGGCATATTAAACAGTTACAACACCAGATATGGACACAATCCTATTTGAGTCAGAAGCTGGGACAAGCTACAGGAAAATGCTAATGGACAGTCAAGACAAAGTCTCTGGATTCAAGCAGGGCAGACATTCAATGCAGCTTTCCTTCTTGCAGATGCATTTAGGAGAGGCACCACCTGTTTTTCCAGATGTTACATGCTCCTTTAGAAGATAACTAATCAACCAGCTAATCAACCCTGATTGTGTTATGAGAATTTTACAATTAATGGATACTCCACATGGAAAACAACCCCCAAACTTATTGTATTTCATCTATCCACAGTAGTCCCATGAATTTGTAAAAATTACAATTGCATCCATGCTTAAAAGAAATTATCCTGATGAAGCATGGAAGAAGCCAAACTGAAATAAAGCTGCTGAAACTTTTTCAGAGAAGCTATGCTTTATGTAAGTTATTTGCCTTCTTTTTTTCCAAAGGGGTTTCTCAACACAAAGAAAGGCAGTGCTCTGTCGGCTTTACAGGGACTACAGTTACATATTCTATACTGCCCTAGTCACACAGCCCGAAATCAGTGACATCATTCAGGTTACATAGCTGCCCATTTTCTTTGTTCCTGCTATTAAAGGCAAACTAGGCGTGTGATATAGTGAAAACTGTGGCACATTACTAATGCAAGCAGAAATACCTAAAGAAAATAAAAAAAAAAAAAGAAAAATCAGCGAAGCAAATCTTAGATGCATATGCTTAAGTTTACTACAAGTACTTCCATTAAAGCATCACTTAGGCCCAAGCTTGAGACTATTTTGAGGCTTAGGAATTTATACAGACAAAATGCCAAGCACACAGCTGGATAAACACGTAATGCAGTGGGTGAGCAATTGGCTGGTGGGTCGGGCTCAAAGGGTCATAGTAAATGGGGTTACATCGGGCTGGTGACCAGTGACTAGTGGGGTTCCGCAGGGATCCATCTTAGGGCCAGTATTCTTTAATCTGTTGGACGCAAGACTTGAAGGAATACTAATGAAGTTTGATGATGACACAAACTGGGAGGAGCTGTTGACTCTCTTGAGGGCAGAGAGGCTCTGCAGAGGGATCTGACAGACTGGAGAGCTGGGCAATCACCAACCGTATAAAGTTTAACAAGGGCAAGTGCCAGATGTTGCACCTGGGCCAAAGCAACCCTGGATGTACAGACAGACTGGGCAATGAGAGGCCAGAGAGCAGCTCTGCAGAGAGGGACCTGGGGGTTCTGTCGATGGCAAGTTGAACATGAGCCAACAGTGAGTCCTGGCAGCCAAGAGGGCCAACCATGCCCTGGGGTGCATCAAGCACTGCATTGCAGCTGGGCAAGGGAGGGGATTGTCCTGCTCTGCTCTGGTGCGGCTTCACCTTGAGTGCTGGGTGCAGTTTTGGGCACCACAGTACATTAGGGATATAAAGCTGCTGGAGAGTGTCCAGAGGAGGGCCACAAAGGTGGTGAAGGGTTTAGAGGAGAAACCGTAAGAGGAGCAGCTAAAGTCACTTGGTTTGTTCAGCCTGGAGAAGAGGAGGCTGAGGGGAGACCTCATCACGGTCTGCAGCTTCCTCACAAGGGGAGGAGGAGGGGCAGGCACTGATCTCTTCTCTCTGGTGACCAACAACAGGACCGGAGGGAATGGCAGGAAGATGTGCCAGGGGAGGGGTAGGCTGGATATTAGGAAAAGGTTCTTCACCCAGAAGGTGGTGGAGCCCTGGAACAGGCTCCCCAGGGAGGCAGTCACGGCACCCAGCCTGACACTATTCAAGACCCACTTGGACAACGCCCTCAGAGATATGGTGTGATTTTGGGGCTGTCCTGTGCAGGGACAGCAGTTGGACTTGATGATCCCTGAGGGTCCCTTTCAGCTCAGGACATTCTATGATTTACATCCTGTATAATGAAGTAGGCAACTTAAACAGATATATCAAGAGCCAGTTGATATATGGGTACCTGCAGTTCATACACATTTGCTAGCTTGTATTTGAGACCGTAAGAACTGATTAAATCTATTGCTTTCTTTTGTAGCAAACAACAATATGAAATATTTAATTGGTATTTGATTTAGGATTTTTTGTATGTGTTGATACATTGGTTCAACTTCCTGGCTAAATTTTTTTTACCATCCTTTACTATAAGGGGCTGGAACACTGAGACAAACTGAATGCATATCATTTTATCTACACATATTTTTGTATGTTTGTGTTTATAACCAGTTTCTAGTTGAAGGGAAGCTTACAATAGTTATGGAAGAAACATAGCCCTTTCTGTCCCAAAAGCATGCTTTCACAAATATGGGAGTAATCAAGTTACATATTTTTTTTTTATTATTATCTTGGCCCCTCTTTTTTCAGAGCCCTTTCTGTCCCTCTTCAGGTGCTGAGTCCTGTAATTTTCCTTTAATTTCTTCAAGTAGGAAATAAATTTATTTGGGTTTGCATTTGAGTTGGACTTTTAAAGCCATCACTGCCAAACTGGGCTCAACACCAAAAACAAGTAGATTCCCATGAACAGAAATTTTCTTCAAGCCCTATATTAAAGAGCCACAGATTTAACACATACAGGCTATTTGTCTTGCATATTACATGGAATAATACTTTTTTGTAATGTCCATTTCATATAAAGTTTATTATTTTTTCCCATAGTATACACAGAATGTTTGATGGCCAAGAGCATAAATTATTGCAGTGTTCTCAGAATCGAAGTTCACTGCCTGTCTCTGATAACTAATATGTTGCTTCTGCTTCTCTAATTTGTATAACAATCAATTTATGACTAAATTCTTCTATCAACAAAAAGGGATCTTCCTGGAAGAATAACAAGGAGTAGATAAACACCACTTTATTTAAGGTTTTTATTATTTGCAAGACTAAGTTCTCAAACTTCACTTTATGTTGACCTTAGTCTTGGTGTATAAAAATACCAGAGATAGAATTTAACTCCACAAAATGGAATAAACTTGCTTCCCTCTCCCCAACTGCCAATAACCAGCTTAAGGTGCAACTCTGATAGAATGTGAATGGAAGCCATGCATTTACTTTACATTTCTTTGTCTGTGTGGCAAAGTAAATGATAAAAATTTTGGAATCCAAGTAGAACTTCTGGTCCTACTAGCAAACAAAGAAAAGAAAGGAAAATCTTTCTAGTACCAAGAAAAACAAATTGTATATACAATTGGACCAACAACACATCTCCCAGAAGAAAAACCACCCCAATGAAGATTTCTCCTCCTTAAAAAGCACTAAACACCTTCAGCTACTTTTCAGAGGTCAGTTTTTGGTATAGGAAGAATATCTTGCCCAAGATCATGATCTGTGACAACACCAGAAAAACAAATCCTTGTGAGACAACCAGCAATAACAAGAGCACACACAAGAGATAAAGGCACCATTCTAATTTCCCTCATGAATGTTTTTTAGGAATCACATCACCCTGCAATTAGAGCACAATTTCATCACCACCTTTCCCTAGTTTCCCTATGCATACCATTTAAGGGTCCAAGCCTCCTCTCTGCATCATTGCACCTGTGCATAGTCACAGTGTCCTCAAACTACAAGGCTGGCTGAGTGAAACAAAGCACCTGGGAACAACATAGCAGAGACTGCATTTACACAAGGCAGTTTTCACAAGCATACACAACTACAGCAAGAGCAACCTTACCCTAAATGTGAAGCAAGAGCCTTTAAAGTCTCAGACCCCAAGTCACCTCTAGACAAGAAGGAAACCTTCCCCTCCTCTTGATCCCACCACCCACACAGCTACTCCAACAACAGGTCAGGGATGTTAACAGAAACAAACCACGTGACTGCATCAGCTTCTTCCTGAAGTGCTACATGAGGACCTTCCCCAGAGGGTTTGCTGCTGGCTGGAGGCCAGCCCTATATAACCTCTGCTGAGGGAAAGCTGCTGGGCCCAGGTGCAGCCCCTCAGGGCTCAGGTGCTGTGCATCAGCCCAGGCAGGGGGTGTCTGCAGAGCTGCTGTGCCCTGTTGCAAACCTTTGCTGAAGCTGCTTCTCCAGCTTCCTCGAATGGGGGTTAAGGACTGGAGGGAGTTAATCTGTTCTCTGTCAACTACAGCACTGGGTGACAAAGCTATAAACAGAACCAGGCAGCTGTGCTTGGTGGGTACTGGTGAGGGCTCTCTGAGGCGTTGCTCTGGTGGCAGGGAGTGCCTCAGCACTGGGCTCACGGTGTGGGTTTGGGTAAGGATGGGTGCCTCCCCAGCCTGCAGTGATCAGGGCCCCAGGCAGTTAGGGTATGCTGTTCGAGGCCTTCCAGCCCCACAGCTGCTGCAGGGAGAGGGCTCCTGCCAGCAGCTTGCCAGAGGACAGCTGTGAGGGGGAAATAAGGAGAGGAATTAGGCCATTTGCCTGAAGCACCTAAACATGAACTATCTGCAGGCAGCAGCTGAGCCACCAGGCTCCTAAATGCGCAGCCAGCTGGGAGGGAAAACGCCCAGAACAGGCCTCGGAAGAAGCAGCTTGCTCTGCTGGCCTTTGGGATGGATCCATGCATGTTACCTGGCTGGGGAAGGTGTCACCAAAGGGGTGGGAGCCAGGCTCTGCCTCTGCGGGCTTGCTTACTCTTCAGAAACTGAGTAAAACAAACATCGGTAATGTTTCTGCCCTTGATTGACTACAAGGGGTTTGATTTTTTTAAAGGCAATTAGAAAGCCTAATGTCTTCCACACTGCAAATTGTTTAAATGCTGTATCACTACCTGCATTCCTCCTGCGACTTCTCCTGGTTTCACCACCCTTCAGCTAGCTGTTATGTAGTGGTCAGCTAATGCTAGCTAATGAGTATGTATTTTCACAAAGGGTCTTCACTTCTGATATTAAACAGCAAAAAATTAAATTGCATAGTAGTCTATGGGTATAGTAAGATGTTAAGAGTTTTCAGAGCAATTTTGGTTCATGCAGACAAAGAATTTCACCTCCTAAAGTCATGCCTATGGGGATTTTTTGTGGGGTACGATCAATCTTTTGAGTTGCACCAATTCTTAATTAAGTACGTAAAGAATCTGCTTTGCCTGGCAGCTCTGTCCTACTGTGACTTTAAAAAGTATCAATTCAAAATTTCTTGAGCCCTGCAAAGAATTTAGAATGTTTCTGCTTCTAATATTCAGCATCTGTCTAGAAAACATATCAATCATATGATCACAAACAGCTGTTGCATTAGACTTTTAATCAGCCATGATTTTCAAGAGAGACAAAGAATGTTGGAAGGGATGATGGAAAGTTATTGAAGAGAATACCCTACTTGAGAACTCCAAAATCCAATTTTAGGGAGACAGAACTTTACTAAGCACTGGAAAAACTCTTCATGTATAACATATTATATTACAGACAGTATAGCTATCTGATATAAATAGAAATAAAATACTTGGACACAATGCCCATACAAGTGACAGTGTAAAAGGTGCTCCAGGCAGGTATTTTGTTATTAAATATAAAAAGTATGCATCACTAGCTTGCACAGATTGCAATGAATAAAGTTGTTGCCCAGCAGTCCATTTTCTCTTCAAGTTCCATAAATCCCATTAATGAGGGGTTATGAAGCTTTATTGGAGATACAACATATCCCTTTGCTTAGAAAATGTTGATGTCCAAAAATGGCCAATTTCTCCTCTCAGTAATGTTGGTGTAAATCTGCATTAGCTCTGTTGGATTCAGGAGACATTACAGGATAGCTCCTGACTCATTTTTAATAGAGCATGCCAATTTAAAATAGTAATATGACTACTCCATGTTATCCATCTGCCATAAAACCACAAGACTGAAGAAAAGAAAGGCTACTTCTATAATTGCTTTGTTTTTTTAAAAATATCTCAAACTCCTGACATTCAACTGTTATAAATAGCTTCATAAAGTAATAGAAGTGATATATCATAGAATCCCTTTAAAATATTTTTGAGTCCAGAGCCTTAGGGCATCCTAAACACATCCATACTGGAAACATCAGGCATGGTGTTTGCTCCACAGTCAGCCTGCATAAACTTTTATAGTCTTGATCCTGACTCATCTCCTGACCCTGCCTGACTTAAATGTTGCCTGCTGACCCCTTTTTGCCCAGGAACAGGGGTTGAGTGTCCTGCCAGTGCTCTCCAACTACCTGTGCCTGCAGCAGAGGTGAATGTTGCAGAGGCTGGTGCAGCTACTTGGGAGCTGTTGCCTCTGTAATGGATAAACCCTGGAGCTAAGGTCCTAAGGCAAACTGTCAACACACATAATACTGATAAGCCAAAAGCTTTTATTTTTTTCTAGGTCCATGTACTTTTGCTTTCCTTACTCATAGGCAGGCGAGGGCTCTCCATTTTGGGCTGTTCAGGCTGCCTAAGAGGGCACATTACAGCCGTTCCTCTGCCTGCCTTTTGCCCTCTTTTCCAGCTGGTTATTCTTGCTGTGCCTAACAGCAGTCCAAGCTCAAAACACCATAAATAGCAAAACATTTGGTTTAAAGAAAGCTTCCATGAATGGGCAGGGCAGACACAGCATACAACTGTGCCCTAGGGCAAAAAAATAAGGTTATTCTGTCATGCCATGATTTATGAATACATCTAAAAGAATAGCCATGGGATCATGAGGTTCTGCAAGCCTGATGTGGACACCAGAAACGATCACTAATGGCAAGCAGTATCTAGAAAGTATATTAGGTGAAAGATTAGGACCCAGAAGTCCTCTACTGTATCTAGCTGAAACAACATTAGCAAATTCTTTGTATTTAAGTGGTCAGAGACACATAGTAGATTATAATTTCATTTCTGATGCCATCTCCCCCAGAAAACACCATAGATACAGTTTCCAAGTATTGCTCAAACACCTACTGGAACTTATTGGACACTGCAAGTCATCACATGGAAGACAGGTGGAAAACTCATGGGAATTAATGTTCCCTTGTCCTTCAGAGGTTTTTCACACAGGTCCTAAATAACATGCATTTCCAGAGTGTTCCTGAACACAGTTAACACTATATATCAGATTCATAAATCAATAAAACTAGAATTACATAAGTGTGGAGCACAGAATAATTGTAAAAAAAAAAACAAACACAAAACCAAAACAAACAAAAAAAAACACAAAACCCCACCAGCATTCAACCCTGGTTAACATGGAGCTACATCCCCTGATGTTGCTCTGGTTGGCCAGAGTTCTGGTACCAGCACCAGTGATTTACAGAGTGTTTTGTGGAAAAAGCACTCCAGATATTTCAGATGTGATCTGGGACCTTCCATTTTTGAGGTCTGAGTGTCACCATTTTCGCTGGCTTCAATGCCTTGCTTCGTGAATGGGTCAGCACTTTATAATTATCAGAGAAAATATTTCTTTAATGTGCAATTTTTTTCAAAAATCAGTAGCATGAATCCCATATCTTTAGATGCCATAGGTGCATCTGGGAGTGGGGCTGCCTGTTGAAAATAAATAGCCAAACTGAACTCCATTTTAAACTTTTCATGATAAACATTGCCAATAATAAGTCAACACATAAAATATACTTCCTTGAACCCTGTCTTAATGTTTGGAATCAAAAGTTCTACCTTTTCTCTTGAACCCTTACTTAAAATTCAAAGAGAACTTCAGGTGAAAAAAAAAAGAGAAAAACCATCAAACATGAAACAAATTATTGTTTTGCAAACAAGATGCCTAAATCTATTAAAATGCACAAAGATCTAGTTTCTTTTGTGTCATGTGCCTAAGTGTTCTAGCACTGCAGATCATTGGCCACTAACTGAAAGTAGCAGAGTAGTAAAGTTGAAACAAATTCTTCAGAGTCATGCTTAATTCCTGCTTCTGTTCTGCAAAGCAGCCCCAGTGAAATAAAAAAGTAATTTCCTCAGGCATTGATCAATCACATTCAGGAAAGAAATCCCATCATCTCTTTGGTTCCATGACAGTAAAAAACTGATCCTTACATGAAAAATAATGTAGTACTCAGAAAAGAAAAGTAATAGGAAAGTGTGTGTTTTTCCCAGTGCAATTAACATTATTCTAAAATATATCAAAAGTAAAGTAAATACAGGAAGAAAGGAATTGCCATACCAAATCAGATCCAAGACCCACTGTCCAAGACAAAAAGCTTGACATGGAAAGCAAAAAATCTCTGCACTAGGAAAGTATGACATGATCTTTCCACTCTCTCCATTCCTGGTTCTTTTTCTTAAGTCAAATCACTTGATTTGAACCCCATCGTGTCTGGAAGTCACTTATGTTTTCCCGGCTAATGGGCATTACTTTGCACGTGTGTCCCAACTGACCTTTACTTCTGCTTACAGTCCCCTGTTCCTCTTGACACTTAAGTCTCCATATTCAGCAAGAAATTAGAAATGCTTTTTTAGCTGTTAGTACTCACTAATAGTCATCTTGGAAATTTGTTACACCTGGGTTGCCAACACTATGAAACACATGTCTCTGACAGCCTCTTAATTTAGGTGTGTTCTCAAGAAAAGCATGTTCCAACAGCTCTTTCACTCTCTGCAGTTCCTGCCTGCCCACATTAATGATATGAATCAGCACTCCTGTTAACATGTCTCCCCATTAGTGTTGCTTCTCGTAAAAATGTTTGGGTTTTTCTTTTTTTTTTTTAACACAGAATGTGAACAGCACATTTTTGCACAGAAAAACGAGGACATTTTTTTGCTACTTTCTGAGCTATGTAAATCTTACCTCGTATTTCTCCAGAGATTCCTGGTTGAGATCTTCAGTCTTGGATTTTTATTCCATTAACTGAATTGAAACAGATATGTAAATTTAATGGATAGCTCTGAAAGTCCTAATTCCTATTCTGTACTCTCTCTGCCAACCTGCTGCAACATCTAGCCCCAAGTATTTTAAAATACAGCAGCAGCTGCATGGCATCTATAGCTATACAGAAATCTCACCTATGAAACACAGACTTTGCTGTAGGATCAATATAAACTGTACAATTTAAAGGATATGGGCAGGGATTAGCCTGCCAGAGCAACTCCTCTTTACAGATCCCATCAGTTATAGGTATGCATATATAAAACGCTTTCTTTTACTTACATTTATGTCCTGCTTCCTCTTTGATTCACATAAAAACAAGCTACATGACAGGTTTCTTTTTTTCTGAAATGCTTGTTTGTTTCCCATTACTGAAGATAACTTCACAGTCTTTCAATGTTTTTTTTATCTCACAATAACTTAATGCTATTTCAAAGTATTATATTCCTCACTTTCTAAATAGCCTTTATGTCTTATTTCCCAGAGTGACTCACCCAGAATCACATGGGAAGACTAGGACAGAGGGAGGAGCTAAGCCTCCATCAGTGTTCCCTGGTGGGTATACATCTCTCTAGGTTAGTCTTCTTTCCTTGAAGCTGGAGTTACAGTGCCTGGAAATAACAGTTCTGGTCCAAGAGAACCCCATTAGATGAAAGGCTCACATTACCTGGAAAGGTCTTAACATCAGATTATGTTCCCGAATTCCTTTCTCCTAGAAGCTAATGCATGAGAGTTTATATGCTTAACTACTACTCAGCTATTTAGACTTCAGAAATTAAATACAGACATACTGTTTGCCAAACATTCATTTAAAGGATTCTACTAAAGTAAAATCTAGTTATTATAGATCAGTGAGTGTATGGATCAATCTTGGAGATCTCTACTTTGATACTTTGATACATATCTGTGTGTTCCTACTTCTATTTCCATTCTTAATATTGTATGTGCATATGAGATGGGAAAGGGAACTGCTTTACTGCAGCTTAACCTTTTTTTCTGAATTCATAGAGAATGTATTTTCAAGCAAGCATACTCACACTCTTGGTTCTCTTGAAGCTACCAAAAGGGAAAAGCATAGGAGCAAAACTGTTTGTTTTAGACACAGTCTTGTGCATGTGTCTTTGAGACAACTGATCTAATAAACACTGTGATCTGGCACCCATTTAAGTCAGTACAATTTTCTCAGCACTGATGGCACTTCCATATTGCTCCAAATAAACTTACTCAGGTACCAGGCACTATAGCTGCTCTGTCTTTGCAGTCTGCCCAGGCAAATCTGTCCCGCCTCTCAGCCAGCCTAATTAATTCTGGTGAGGCTGCTGGAATAACATTGCTTCGCTGCATCTGAGTCATGGCTCCAAGCTCACTAGTTCAGCTTTAGCTGAGGAGATCCTACACTGCGCTCCACTGTACGACACCTTCATATACCCACATTTCAGTGAACATGCTTTTTATGTAGACTCTTAGTAACATTCAAGCTTTTGACAGTGTTGTCCTAGTTATATGGAAGATGAAAAGAAACTGCAAGCCAATGTGTGACCCATCACTTCCATTTTTCTCTCAAACAGTTAATTTCAGGTACACCCAGAAGGCCATGAAACATTTGGCACTTAATACCATGTTCTCCTCATCCAAGGCAACAAAGATTAAATAAGACTCCACTTTATTTATACAGAAAAAGCAAAGTCTATTTGCTTTAGTAATATGGTTTTGTTAGTTTTTTTAATTTGGGGGTAAATGTTGGCGAAATTTAGTGCTCATAAAAATGAGAGATTAATCCTGACCAGAGCAAGGTTTGGTGCAAGTGGACCCTGTGTAAACTCCCACACATGTCTCTGTCAATACACCTCAGTCAGGAGTCGCAGTGAAACATGGCTGCTGTCCCAGCACTGGACCTCTTCTGAGGGGAGAGTGCCAAATCTGCAGAAAAGCTCAATGGTTTGCTTGATTGCAAATAGGTTTCAAGCCCACCAGAACAGCACATTTAATTACACTTCCCTGTTGCTTAACTCTGACATTTTAACAGGTACTTGTGTGTCCTCCAACTATGCTCAAGTAATTGGCCTCATCCAAAAATAGACCATGAGGTGGCAGAAGTTGCATCTGTGATGATGGTTTTGTGGATTATTTTTTTTATGACATGCCAATTTTTAATCTCCAGGACTGAATCTTGATATAACAGAAGCCACTTCCAAGAACAAATTCATGTTGCCTCTTGCTTTGATCTTTTACATGCATAAAAAAACCCAAGAAACAACTGATGCAGATGACGAGAGCATTTGAAAAAGAAACAGGTGTAAGACTCTGAAAAACAATATAACCAGGTCAATAGGAATTTCCCACTTGCTGTTCAAATTGCATGCCTGTTTGCCAAGGAATCAAGGCTAACCACATACCGCTTCCCCACTATATACTGCTGGCAGAGATCTTATCACTGAACCAAAATTAGCAGGAAAACATATTCTTAGATTGCCAGTATCTGAGAACCAGTTTAACAGTGGGCTCCAGGTATAACTTAAAACAGATTGTTATTTGTACCTTTTTTTCTTAAAGAAGCAGAACGTGAAAGTTAATACTGAGTCCACCACAAACGTACCCTGTTTCTGTTCTCCACTTACAGGACAGCAGAATCCAAGAACTGAGTTGTTTCAAGGCACAGTAGTGTGCCAAATGCACATTTTTATGTAGATGACCTCTGTTTTCCCCTTGCTTTTGGGGAGAAGAGAGCTTATTACAAGAGGGAAACTTTCTGCGTAGAGGCAGCATTTGTAAGTGTCAGTATCTCCGGTACTGAAGAGCAAAAAAAATATATCTATATTGAATGTAATCTATTCATACTTGCTTCCCCTATGTAAGCTCCAATTTACTGCACAGCAAAATCATTGGAAATAATCCCACTAATTTCAGTTGATATAGGACAGAGTCCTAGCTCAGAAGAATCATATTGACATCACTGAACACTTTTAAGTAACATTGCAAAAGCAGTTTGTCCATGGAACTGCTTTCCCCATGCTCATAATGTGCTTTGAGAAGTAAAAACCCACAGTGGGAAAACTCAGGGAAAGCTATAACTTGGGGAATTGCTTACGCATTAGCCTATTGGGTCAAAAATTTTGTTTTTCAAGAGAATGTGAAATGCATTGGGCTTAAAAAGCTCTTGGCTTATATAACAAATGCCAAAGGGCAATCTATTCATTAGCCAAGACATAAAAGTAAAAAGGCTGCTCCAAGGCCTTGAGGCAGCACAGTTTCTTGAGCTGCACTTCATAACAGCTGCCCTCCAAAGTCTGGTTAACGTCATCAGAAATGCTCTTTAAGAGAGGGCTAAGATGACACACTTAGTGTCACAGCATCCCCTCTTTGGACAGAAAAAGAAATCCTCAGTTTCCAGAGCTGTCCTTTCCAGTGTGGAACTCTGACACACTTGGCTTCTCCTTTACCTCAAAGTAATGACAGCAGGAAAATTTGCTCTTTTCTTCTTTATTATAACCTTGTGCTCTCCTTAGTCCTTGATAAACAATAGATGCTCAGATATTTGTTATAACATGTACTGCTGGCCCTGCATAGTTCAGTCCTCTGTGAGGAAGCTGCCTTAATTATTTGAGGATCAGGGGCAGCCTTACTGAATACGTATGCTTCAGTTTTACAGGACAACAAGTAGGGAACCAGTATGAGGCAGCAAAGGAAGCGAACATGTTCCTTCCTATCACATGATTTTATTAATTTGCCATAAAAATTATTAGCATGAGCTGCAATTTCTCCCTGAAATGCTGCCATAAATTATATAATTGGCTAAAAAAAATTCTTTCTCATTAAATCTGGTGTGCCCTTTTCCAATTTAGAAGTCCAGCAGAACAGCCAGACACCTGCATTTATTTCTTGCATACAATCCACTTCCCTGCCATGGAGGCATATCCCGTTCTAGCTTCTGGGATGAGTTACTCATACTACCTTCTAACAGCCCTTTATGTGTGATCTCTGTCTGTGAACCACTTCAGAGGAGCCATTGGCACACAGTTGTAGCTGTTCAGAGCAGTTACCATCACAGGGTCACTCGTTTGTGTTTGTGAAGTCTCTCAGCCAAGAGTGTCAGGTTGCAGGGGAAAGTACTGGCTGGGATGTCTACTGTAGATCAAGCTCTTGCCAAGGAAACCTGAATAAGCCCTATAAAAATATTCTCTCCTTCCTATATATCTTAGATTTTTGAAGTTATAACTATTTAACTTATCAAACTTGAAATATTGAAGTATTTACCTTGGATGATGTTGTACTTGATGGTTTCGAGCAAAGAAATGACTAATTCATAATGACAGTTGGATAAAAAAAGTCACAGCACCGGGAATTAAACTAAACTGAACTCTTGATTTACTTATACTTTTAGCTACAAGCAAAAGCTTGAAGTTAAGTAATAGAGTGCTAGCTGCAATTCTAAAAAATGCAATGCAGAAAGGAACCAAAGCAAAAGAAAATTCCATAAATAAAAGGAAGAATCTACCCACCTGCTCTATCCAAACACTTTGGAGGGGAAAAGGGAGAAAATATTGAAATGGCTATTGAACAGCATTCATTTGATGACTCCTGAACATTTCTTTATAAAAAGAGCATGTGAGTGTAGGGCCATCTCAGTTCAAGCTGCCTTACTCCTTCCCCAACAGTGCCTCCTGCTAGAAGCATCCTGTCATGCAGCTAGCACTGCTGCTGGCTTCACGCCTGCTCTGTTTTGGCTTAATAAAGCTCCGCACTAAAAAGAGGAGCCTAGAGGAAGGCTATGGATTGTTAGTACCAAAGAAGACATTTACAAGTGTTCAAAACCTATTCAATGGACCCCAATATTCTTGAAGCTAATCTACATTCATTTTGCACCAGTACAGGTTGGG
>VZTV01038098.1:2310-14942 GCA_013400875.1 Anhinga rufa
CTTCAACAGTCACAAATCCCTGCTGCACATGCAAGAGCAGGAAAGTTCCCCCTGTGCAGCGGGTGTGCTGGATAAGTCATTTGCAAAAAGCAAATTCAGGACTTCTGAATTGAATAATATGAATTTCTACAACCTGAATTAACTGAAGAAGCATTCCATTAATCTTACACATACGTGACCTAACCGCTAGTCAGAGCTGTTTGCAGTTAGTAAGGATTTTTTTTTGTCCTGGTGACTGAAATTATGGCAGACACCCTGCAGCCCTGCCCCTCTAGAAAGTGGTATTTACTTGTGGATAGCTGCTCAGTGAGGAGGCACACAGAGGCAGGGGATCCACGAACATTTTGTCAGAGAAATGCATAAAGGAAGGATCATTTTAGACTGATTCACCTCCGTGTATGTGTGTGTGTGTGGTGGGGGTGTATCTAAATCTGTGTGCATATGTGTGTCTGTGTGTTTGACTTGACTGAATGAATCACCCTACCTGTTACAGTGTAAAACAGCAAACATTAGTAAAACTGATAATAAGCCTAGTGGTGGTGATTCAACCAAAGCTAGCACATCTGTCACTGAGCAACAGACTGTCAGGTTTTTCATCAAGGGAAATACAATTGAATAATAATGTAGTAAAGGTAAAGCAGCTTCAACAGAGCTTTCTGCCAAATTAAATACAAGGTACGCTAAAGAAAAAAAAAAAGCAATACAAATACATAACCTAACCCCTCTTGAATACAAATCCTGTAGTAATGGGTACTCGATGGCTAAAGACATCACATCTGCAGTCTGAGCAGCTTGTTCAGGAGGTGTGGGGGGGGTGGATGTGGGTGGATGGGTGAGCGGTGAGGATCCTGACAAGCGTCCAGATCTGGGAACATGAAATCTTCTCCCTGCCAACAGCCAAATAAGGAATTGAAGGGGAGGAGGAGATGGGTTTTTTGACTAATATTTTGAGGCCCGATCCTCTAATGCCATCTGGTCACTTGGCAATGCTCTTGGCGATGCAGAAGAGCTGTAACCCCATCCAAAGTGGTCTCAGAGGAATTTCCCTATGGTGGAAAATCCTTTGATGGCAAAGAGCTTCTGCAGTGCTTGTAGGAGACTCTAACCTGGAGAGAAGAGACAACATAGCTGGAGTTGCTCCACTCTCCACAGGCCCTGGCTACCAGACTACCTTTCTGCAGTCACCAGCAGCCAGTCAAGACTCGGCAGCCCTGATCACAGCCCAACCTGGCCAGCACCTGCTGCTGCTGCTGTGACCAAATATCCACATGCAAAAATTGCCCTGAGATATTTAGTGCCACTCCTCCTTCCCTCAGCTCATACTCAGCACAGGTCAGATGGGTGAGCAATTTGCCCCATAGTGTTTCACAATAGCCCTGCAGCAGAAATTATTTTTGTAGATAGCATCAAAGAGGCTGTTTAGTAGCCTGCAAATATGATGGAGAATAGGCATGTCAAGGGTGCAATAGGTCTATATGGAGCTCTTCAACTCCAGAGGTGAAATCCTACGGGATTTTTTCTGTTAACTTGTACACACAGGTCATGGGTCCGTTCTTGATTGTGTGCATAGTAACTGCCTGAAGGGCCTCCAAGAAGCACGGCCTAGTCTGCCTGCAAGGTAATGTCAGCACATAGCACTGCAAAATTAGAGCCTTGTCTCATCATATAAGCCAAAGGAAGGAAAGGATGGGGTAAGACATCTGGCAAGATTACTCCCTTTGGGCTTGCTTGAGCAGGTGAAAAAAGCCCCACAGACCCAGGGGATAAGGGCGATGAAGCCAGGACCTGTGGAGCCAGAGGGGGATGGCCCACTCACACTCACGGGCTTCAGGACCCAAAGCTTATTCAAATCTACAAATCCCAAGGACTGCAATGGCTGTTGGAAGCAGCAGCACTAACTTGCAGAAATGAACCACTGAAAAGGCCTGCCAGACATTTTAGGAGTGTATTACGGTGGCAATGCCACTTCTCATAGGGGCTATGAACCAGCCTGCTTTCCATATCACCACATCCTTTTTGTATTGCCCTGGTTGTATAAAGAGCCTTTAATGGGGTGTCATTGTAAGTGACCCTGACTTGCTTCTGCCAGAGTGTAAATAAGTATAATGGACCGTCAATCTGTCAGCTACAAACTAAACATCTTCATAAAGAAACAAAAAAAAAGGGAAAGGGAAGAAAAGAAGCTTATGGTGTAGACACTTTTCTGTCTGCAGAGGAGCTGTTTTGGGGCATTTCATTTTCAATATCCTATTTTTTTACATTTTCTCTCTCCTTTGTACACGGAGCAGTTTTATTCTATTCTGGTTTTGTTCCCAATTACCTTTTTCTTTTTTAACCAGAGGGGCATTAAAAAAAACCCAACACCTTTTAAGCATTTGTGTTTAGCATTTGCTTGGCTTTTGAAACCGCTGCAGGGCTGGAGATAAAAACACACTCGCACGCACACACATACAAATATTCAGACCCCTTCTGGCTGGAGCGGGAGGTGAAATAAACCTTTTGGACTATTTCAAGACGAGACAGATTTGCAAAAGCTACAACACAAAACCCACGACAATCAACACAGCGACAGTTCTGCCAGGCTGAAAGGAAGCCCTCCTGCAAATTTCATTTTAAAACATGCTTTGCAATTGCCTCTCCCAAGCACGTAAACAGCCCTGCCAAGCAGTTCCAGCTGAGTCACCATTGCAGGCCAGTCGATGCCTCTCCCTCCCCTGCTTCCCCCCGTCTTCTCACTGCCTCTTAGCAGAAAGCAAAAAGATCAATGCATTCTGCCCAGGCTACCAAACATGCTGCAAATATTCAAGCTAATGAATAGTGTTAGAGGGAAGTAGGAGACAATAAAGCTCACAATGTTAGTGCAGCGCAGGGGTAGGTTGGGGTTTTTTTCATTCCTTTCCAAAGTTGAACGATAAATAGCAAGCAGTCATGCAGAGGCAATGGGGCAGCAAAAGGTGCGATGGCAATTTGCTCAGGGTGGGCAGGATGGCGAAGGCCCCTTAGACCAGCCACATCAAAAGAGCAAACTCACTGAAAGGTGAGGAAAAGGGTAAAAAAGGAGCACCAATACTTTTCAGTGGTGTCACGGCACTGGGTACACCCATGAGGAGCTTGCCAGTCATATTTACGCATTACTGTACACTAACATTTAATACACACACAAATTACACTTTACTGCTGGTGCTGAATCCACCTGCAGCAAACCGCTCCACTGAGCTTGATGCGAAGGGTTGTGCTCTGCCCCTGCCAGACCCATGCCCACCCCTCCCCTTCCCCAGCTGCAGTCCACGAATTTATTACTCCAGTGTGCCCAGTCCTAACACACCTACCTTGTGTTCATCTAAAACCAATAATAATAAAGGAGAAGGTTTGGAGCAATTCAATACAATTCCTGAGCCAGAAAACAGCTGTGCATTCGGCTCACAGGATTTTCAACACTGGGTAAGGTCATCGGTACACAGTGTCTGGTTTTCTGCCTCGGGCAATGGCCTACATCTGACACTTGGGAAGAAAGTGAAAATAAACCCATAATGCACTTAAGTCAGCTGTGTGATGCTGTACTTGGATTGGGAAGATTTGTCTCTCATAATATCCCTGCAAGAATCACAGCTGTAGGAAAGCAAACCTGAGGCAAAAGCAGCCAGTGTCTCCTTTCTGAGACTATGCACCAGAATGTATCGTCCACCTGCACAAGTCATGGAGAAGCCCATCGGCAGAAGTCTGCAGAGTATGGCTTTTTTCCCCCTTACCACAGAGTCTAAAAATTGTTTAAGGATTTTTTTTCTTAAAATCTTTGATGTTTGTGCTTTTTCTCCTTCCAATTCTTTTTAGTTAGATAATTTTCCAGTGGAAATATTTCAAAATAAAATGGATTATTGAAGCAAAGTAAAAAAACCTACATTTGTTTTCAGAAGAAGCAGCTGAAACAATATTTTTGTTATAAAAATTTTTTAAAAAAGACCAAATTGGAGGAAAAAGAAAAGGAAGGAGAATCAGTAATTATATTTATGGTTCTCCTCCCCATCCTGAATTGAATTTTTCTTAGCAAATTCTTATTTTTAAGATATTGGACCGCCTTCATCCCATGCCATCCAACTGCATGTCTTTTCCTACAGGAATCAGGCTTGCCATCCTGTGCCTCAGAGATCTCTCTGGGTGCCTTCAAGCATCAGCTGTTGAGACCATATCTACCATTGAGAGGTTGCTTGGGATTCAAAAGCCCAAGTTTTTGCTCTTTACCATCAGTGACTTTCCATTGAGCAAATGAACTGTAATTGACTGGCTTATGCTATCGAGACTAAGATCACTTTCCAAAATCAGCTAAGTACAGCCACCAAGCCCTAGGCTGGATTTGAACCAGGTTTCTGGAAGAGAAAGGTAAGAAAAGTCAAAACCAGATGCAGTTAGGAGAAAAATGGCAGCATCTTGTCTCTATTTTAGAGCAAGATGATTTGCCATGAAATATTACTGCTTTAAGACACATCATTGCATCATTCAGCAGTGCTTTCAGACTATTGGCCTCACCCATTTATTTTCACACAGACTGTAAAACTCTTGGAAGAATAAAAAAGGAAATAGAAATCTGTTTTTCTACCAATTTTTGCAGATACATTTTACCTCCTTTTTTCTCAAAAAAAAATCCCACTTGAGCAAATCCCTTACTTGTACAAATAGACTTGGGTGCACCTAGGTGCAAATATGAGCAAAAGGCAACGCTGAAAGATCTTATTGTGCCACACATTTTGCAATGACCTGGTATTTTTAAGCCAAAGTGTTAAAGTATTTTCTATTTCTTTTGCAAAAATAATTAAGAGCAAAATTCTAACCCTCCTGGCTTCAATAAGAGGAGGGGGAAAGGCTTAAAAATATAGCTCCTAAATTTTCAAAAGCAAGTGTGCCAAATAAAAGGAATCTTCCATATGCTGTTATTTTCTTTGGTACTTTTCATGATTTTGATGTTTTACTCCACCATTTCCGTATGCTCAGGATTGGCAGTGTTGCAGCAGGGATGCGTCATTGTCAGCCCAGACAAGCAGCCTTTCTTTGAACCATGTTCTGGCCCTTTCCTCACTCCAGTGGATCCAAAACTTCACCATCATTCCCACCCAGACAGCTCCTAGGCTACTGCTGAGCAGGTACTAGAACTTGGGGATCTGACCCCTTCTGCAAATCAAGCTGCTGGTATTTTTCCACAGTACCATGGCACAGGATTTGAGCAGCACAAGGGGTCTGCTACTGCATCTTACATGCCCTTAGTGCATTTTAAATGCTAAGTAATAAAAATATGTTTAAGTAAAGAATACATTCATAAATAAAGCAAATGTATAACTCAGTAAATTAATTACTATTCCATTACTAGCAGCCGCATTCTATAACAAAATAACTAAGAGCAGAATTTTCTCCTGATTTTGCTTGTTATTAAAATACTACCAACAATTATTTGCAGAACATGCATTCTTGAGCTAATAATTTGAGGATTAATTTTATGTATGCATAAATAACTCATGTTTTGACTCAGGGTCTTTCAAGCAATGTACTTGACAAAACATGCTTGTGTTTGAATAACATCGGCTCAGCTAGCATATATACACACAGTTTGTGCTTATACAAAGGCACAGGAGTACCAACGCCCTTTTTCTTTCCTAGGAAACCTTTGTACTCCGCCATGTAGCTGGGGTTATTCTTTGAAAACGGCTCGAAACTTTCTTTGTCACCATCCTGCCATTAAAAAAATCAGAACATTTAAAGTGCTGTCTTCAGTAGGTTTTGAAATTAACTCACAAGTCCCATTTAATTTTAAAGAGCAGCAGCCTCTAACTGCATTTGCATGGGGGGTGTCATGGCTGAGATACACACGAGGATTTGGGTGAAGACAATTTTTGTTCTGTTGCAAAGCTGATGAGACTTCAGGCCACCACAGTGCTCTATGCATTGCTGTTACTTATTAAAAGGGCTGAGCAAACACATCCCTAGCACCTCCAAGAAATTTATTTTTTCAATGTCAGTACGCTGGCTAAAGCCAAAGCTTTCATATCTTTACTGTTGCTACCTGTGATCACAAGCTTGTGTTAGCAAAGGTGTCTTAAACCATGTCACAAACATAACTGCATTTGGCTGCATAGCTATATCTTCCCTTTGCCTCATCCACTGAGATTTTAAGTTGTGGGAACATGCAATATTTAGCACAGAAGGGGTCTGATCCCAGTGTCAAATACTATAAGTGATAACACACACATTTATTCACATGCACATATGTGGCCTCATCCTATCGCTTAATTTTGCGGAAGAACAAGTTCCATCAGTTTCTAATCTGTTGAATAAGTTATTTCAGAATAGTCAAGTAGGTTATTTCTCACCTCTTTCTCTGAATCAAAATTACTCAGGTGGGAGAATGAATTATACAGAAAATTGTCTGGTTTTTTATATCTGACTCAGGAAAAAAGTTGAGATTTTTATATTTCTCATTGAATTAAAATTTTAGAGATGATTTGTTACTTAAAATATTTTATTTCAATTGTATTGTAACACTACATTTTAATAGTAAAATGGTCCATTTTTGTTACATCAAAGTAGCACAATATATTATAAAATACTGGCCATTTGTATTTATTATAGTGTGAACTGTCATAACAAATGCAGTTGGCACTTTTTTATTTTATCAAAATAGTGAAGTGATATCAAAACACAATCTAAATGATTTGTTTCAACCATTCCCAGCTGGAACTATCATTGAAACAGACTCCTTCCAGGAAAATATTTTGTTTTTGACAAACCCACAATTTTTTGGAACACATACTATATTCTCAAGAGGTTTTTGGTGTCTTCCACTCTGTATCTCTAATATTGGCCATGGTCTGAGCTCTGATTAAAAGGCAATTGGGTCAAATCCATAGTTTTATTAGCTTCAGTTACAGTGAGACTGCTATAATGCAGGCTGGAAATATCAACACCTCCATGAGATTCTGCTCCATGGGATGGGGACCCTTGAGGAACTCCCCCCATCACTTACTTCTTGCAGACCTTATGTTTTTCCCATTGGAAAATTCAGGTTCATCAAATTGAGGGTGGGACTTCCAGAGCCAGCAACAGCCTGGTAGACTAATTAGTCATCTGAAGCACGTGAGATGCAATCAGCATCAGGAGTGCAAATATGCGTAGTCTGGAGATGGTTTGCCACTGGGCAGTAAACAGGCAAAGTTCACATCACTCCACAAAGAAATTCTCCATCTTCCCACTGCATTACAAATGCAAATCTTGATATTTCAGGTGTCGAGAGGGGCAACGGAAAGCTCTTGCTTTCCCGCCAGCCTTATTTCAAATCAAATCCCTTCTTCTACACAAGTCTCTGCAATGTCTTGCACAGAACTGTCTTATCACCATGCTCCTGGGAGTCAGCCATGAAAAAGGAGATTAAGTTCCCAGTTAGAGGACCTTTCTCGAGACACCTCTCACCACCACCACCATTTAGTGCCTGTAAGGAAACTGGACTCTGCAACCTTGCTTACTGTGTAGACATCTAGACTGAATCTCTTAGGTATGGGTATAGATGGGTATATATGCTTGACTTCCAACAGACGCGTTCCCCGTGTTTCTTTTGTATGCCCAAATAGTCCCACTTACACAGAAGTGGGCTGCAAAGGTTTAAAATCAGGATGCAAAAGATGGTGCCTAGGGAAGCTTCCCTCAGGCAAGCATTTGCTGTCCTTGGCTTGCCTGGAGCAGCCACATGCCACACTAAGTGAAATCATCGGGGTTGCAGTGCAGCTACATGACATTAACAGGTGCTGCTGCTGCAGCCTAGCACTGCAGGACTGGGTCTAAGCCAGTGCTGTTTTACACCTGATCAATTAATGTTTATATAGCAGTCCAGAGGAGCTAAGCATGATACCTCTGCTAAGCAGAGTCAGGAACCACTAAAATCCACACCTTCTCTGAGTAATACACTGTGACTTGCTGTCCTACAGATGCTTGCTGTTTGGTTTGGTTACATGCAACAAGACCAGAGGGGCTATCCACTTCCCAACCCCTCCCCTCCTCAGTATCTCCATTAAACACAGGGACACCAGAATCTAGAAGGCAGAAAAATTAGTAGTATCCACACACCTTAAGGGCTACAGACTGCTGCTGCTTAACTTCCAAGCAGTCTGTCTCTGTGCCCCTAGTGTTGTTTGTTTTGAGCAAGGGTGAGCGGGGAGCTATCAGGAGAAAATGGCCTTTGTAGTAAAAGCTTTTCAGTGTTTGCTATTAAAGCCTCATCTGCAGACCTAAAGCGAGGGGCCTGTGGCTAAAGGGAGTGAGTGCACACATCCATTTTACCTGTACCCACTAAAGAGTCAGTAGCAAGAAGGCAGTTAAAGTCACTTTTCACCTCTGTTATAGACCTTCTACTCCTGGGTACTGCCCTGCATGCAGCACAGAGAGCAAACCCTGTCTGGGTGCATCTCATGATGCAGAGACAACACCCCGGGGCTTTTAACCCCAGCCACTGCATCTAACACAGGACCTCCCACAGTGCCTACCTCTGCACCTCACCTCCAGTTTTCCTCTGGATTGCTTCCCCCCTCCCACTTCTCCTCCCATCTGGTCACTGCTTTGCCCCACGGGCTGCACAGCACAGGGGACCGACTGTAGGCGATGTGGCAGCTGTTCTGCAGGGCAGGCAGACACCCCCCCATCTCCCCATGGCACAGGCTACCTCTGTGCTGCTCCAACAGGAGAGCCAACACCATCCTCCCCACCAAAGAGTGGGGGCCATGGAGTATTTTATGGCTGTCCTTCAACCTTCATCGCACAGAAGTGCCCTTTTACCTCAGGCTGTAGCAGCTCTTGGATTTAGACCGGTAGGTCTGTGAGTTCAGTCCCCAGCACTGATGACTCACACAGCGCCATCACATTATAAATCCTGGTGAACTTTTGAACGCAGAGCTGTTTGTAAACTGCAAAGCAGCTCAGCCGGCCTGGGGCTCCCACCAGCAAATGCAGGCAGCTCACTAGGAGCATGACAGCACCGGCACTGGAGAAGTCCTCGGAAACTGTGGATGCACTGCCTATATATCTCTCCCATATTTCTGCTGCAGCAACACCAGCTGATGCTTTCCTTGTACTCTCTTGCCACAAAACAGAGCTAATTCCTTTGTTTGCTTACTGCTACCTGCACCATTGCCCCAGAGATGGTGCCTATGACAAATACAGAGGAAATAGAAATGTTATACATGAACAAGGACAGCCAAGACACCATAGAAAAATATCAAAGAGTGAGGCAGAGAACTGGAAAAAAGGAGGAGAAAGAAGACTGGAAATGAATGCTTCTCTTGTCTCAGTGTCCCCATGGTGATGTGAAAAGTCATTAAACACCTCAACAGACTTGCACAGTAGAGTAAACAGGACCAGCTAATAGGACAAAGGCACTGGCACTTTATCTCTTGCCTCTCTTTGGATTCAGAGCAATGAAGGCTACACATTCTCATGGCATCCTCCTGTGTTTTTAATATTCTCCTATCAGCAAGATAAAATGCTCCTCACTCCTTTCCTTGAAAGAAAAATACAAAAAAGCACCTTGCTTTCACTGCATGAGGAATTTCAAAGCCAGAGCTGTTGGGTTTTTTCTCCCTGTCCCTAGCTGAGAAGACTAGTTGCAAAACAAACTGTTTCACTATGTGTCCTTGGTCTGGACTCCCTGCAAAAAGCCAACAGAAGAGGAGCAAGGATCACCAGGAGAAAAACTTCTCTGAAAACCTGCAAAGTGATTCCCTCTCAGGCCTTCTATGAGCAATGGTGGGAAGCAGCACCAGAGGAATAGGGAGTAGTATTGGACAGAAAAAGGCTTCACCATAGAATGTTGTTGTAAATAATGGCAATAATGATTATTTTTTTTAATTAGAAACTACTAAGCAATTACAGGTGAACCTCCACTGTGCTACATCCTGTGCAAAATTCACTCAGCATCTAAATAGAACAAAAGCCCACTTAGAAAAATAAACAAGTAAATACCCACTAAGCGGGAAGAGCCTCCCATTGGGAACTTGACAGAAAAGGCTGAAGAACCCGAGTCCAGCAGCACAGACCTCTAATGTCAGGGTATACACACTTCTTTGTGAGAGAAAATGAATATAAACCTTCCCCCAAATCCTTCAGAAGGGGAATATAATGTCATTTCCCCCTGCAATACTCCAGAGAAGACATACATACACTCAGGTAAATCCCCAGCCCATTATGTCCTTATTTTTCACTTACAAAAATGTCCAGTTTAAACTACTATTCTATTGTAATGTAGATTTTTGGACAGTTCCTTCTTATGTTCTCCCTTTGTACCAGTAGAAAGCTACCTTTAATACTCTTTCTGGTGAGTAGACCTTTGACAGGGGAATATTTTTTTCATTGCTATACTACACAAACCAGGCTAGATTAGAGCAAACTGTGAAAGCCTTGTTTGCAGATGATTAAGAAAGCTGGCATCACTTACATACTACTTTTCACCTTGAAAGCAGGGTTCATCCCAGATATAAAACCATGAATATTCTACCCCAAAGTGCAGGTGCTACTGGAAATTCTTCAGCATTCATTTCTCTCCCTGTCCTTGAGTATGGAAATGATTGTCCAGCTGGGACAGCTGGCCAGTGAGCAAGGTCCACAGACAACCCTATTCAAGAGCTGCCACCTGCTCACCTGCCTACAACACACCTGAGCACTGCTGCCTTTGCAGAATAGCAAAGACCTGAAGTGGATATTTCAAACCTCTACTTGTTTTAATGCTGCTTTTTAAGCCAGTTTTGTCAGCAGAGAAATAATTTTATCTCCAAGGATGTATATCGGCTCTGCCTTCAACGCAACTGTCCCTCAGCTGCCCAGAAAACTGACTCCGAGCGAGTTCTGCTTCCATTCCCTACCAAGGACAACGGAGGTTTAGAAGATGCTGATGGTCCTTGACCAGCAGTATTAAGACACTAAATTACACTGACATGGCCCATAAATCGCTAAATGAGGGACTCCCAGACAACGATGTGGCGTGAGCCGAATGACTACAAGGGCTGCCCGTTTGCTGGGGCGCAGGCTGGAAAACTCAGCAGACAACAGATGCACCGAGTGCAGTGCACAGCAACAAGCCATCCTTGTGCTGGGAGAGGAAAATACTCTTTACCACAGGGCTTTGTCACCGCTGTGGTAATGTCCCAGTTGTGCAGGACTTAGGAGGCTTCGTTCTATTTTCACAGTAATACTGGCTGTTATTTACATACGTTGGGTAAAGGACAACTCTCTGGGTAGATATAGACAGTCTCTACCTCTAAAAATAGAATGAAATGACTATTTCTAAAGAGAGGGAAAAGCCTTTAATCTCCTTAAGATTGTGCCACCTGCCCACTAGCAGGCAGGAAAACATTGATATTTCCATTTTATTTGGATTTATACATAAGTTGATACATAAGACCTGAGGCAGCATGGGTAACATTTCCACACGTGAAAAGGAGTGGGAACATGGTCTCAGTTTCCAGAGGATGCCATCTAGGTCTTGGACATGAAGATGAAACAGAACTGACCTTGGCTAAAATCCCACAGACTGAACTAAAAGCAATAGAGCACAAAACCCAAGCAGCTATGATGTCAGGTAAGAAACAAGCTGTTCTAGCTGGGAGTTACCCATAATTTCATAACTTCTGGGGCTGTGTGAATAATAGGCCACTAACTGACCTTTATGAATTTCCTCCTTAATTGATATCAAAGTAGCAACTAAATGTTAAGGTGACACAGACAAACGGGCCCTGCTCGCTATAAAAGCATGCTGTGCTCTGAGAATGGCATGCTCAAGAACCTTTTCTCTTCAAGGAAAGCAACTTTTTCTAAAGTTACTTTCAAATAAAATGCAGTGTCTTTTCTCCTTTCAGTAAAATATCAGGATGCAAGAATGAGGCAACACGGAGGGTCTCTGCTATCCCAGGGGTTTAAGGCATCTATAGCTGATCAGATGGTACTAGGTGAACATAAATCACTGTTGATACTCAATAGTTCAATAATACTTCACATGATGCACAGCACCTCATCCTGTACTTCTGTCTGCTAAGAAATCAAGTGAGTTAAATTTTATTTTTTAGGATCTCATTTGCTCTGTCATAGCTAAAGAATACCCTGGAGAGCTAAAAGACAAATTTTGCTTTCTATGACCTGTCCAATTGGCATCTTGTTACTACTTGTAACAGTCACCTCCCAGGCCCTGCTCAGGATTGAGTTGAGACTGGTTTTTTATTAAAACAGACACTATAAACCGTCCCATTGTCAGGATTTCACAATCAAAACAAAGACATAAGGAAGGGGGATGGGGGAAGACCCTAAGACATAAGCAAAGAAATCATGCTTGCTTCCTCCCTGCCAGGCTTTCAGATTAAATTTCTATGCTTTACCTGCATTTTAGGCTGGTAAATGATCCTTTGACAACAAGCAAGTGCAAAGGCAGAATAAGCAGTTTCAATGACAGTAAAGTTATGCTTCCTCCATCTGAGGTACGCGAAATTCAGATGATCTCTACTGCTTTCTTGTAGGGAATTGTTTTGTTTCATAGTGTTTAAACTGAAGCAGATAACTCCCCCCTCCTCTCCCCCTAGTCAAGATTGAAAATGGTATGGAAGAGATGTCCAGATAGC
>VZTV01038100.1:0-21174 GCA_013400875.1 Anhinga rufa
AATAAATAAATAAATAAAAAACCTAATAGAAGACACCACACAAAAGACAGAAAAAATGGAAATAACTGCTCTTCTCTGACCTAGAACAGACGACCCAGAAGAGAAGACTGTAAGAACTGTGTTTGTCAGTCTAGAGAAAAGATTAAGGGGAAGACACTACAGTGTTCACACATGGAAGAGCTCATCATGGGGGCAGAAAAAGTTCCATTCTCAGCTTCCTTTTGGGGCAGAAAAATAAACAAAGGATTTAAAACCATAGCAAAAAGTCAGGGTTTAAAGAATACATTGCCTGGAGCAAATTATCTGGGGAGGCTGTGGCTTTGCCGTCACTGGATGTTTTTTGAAAGAATTTATGCAAATATTTGTGAAGATTGGTATAAGATAGGCTGATCTTGATGTCACCTGGCATGCAGGCAAGTTTATTCCTCTGCACCTAATAAATAGATCTATTAATCCAACATCTTTCCTCCCTAGAAGGCAGGAGTCACAAAAGGATCCTCTCACTTGAATATTTTTGCACTCCTCCACATCCATACATTGTATTGGCAAGTCAGTCAGTCCCAAAGGTAGAAAATGAGTGTGCTTTCTTACTTTGGAAGCTGCACCCTAGATCTACTGCTGAGCTGTCTTCTGTACTGATTGATGGGGCACTCCTACAAAGAGAAGTTATGTGGCTTTTTTCTCCCCACTTGAGATGATTGAAGTTCTTCAAGACTGACTCAGTTATCCAGTGAGAGGGATCTCTCTCACATGGGTTTGGCCCACAGGAAGAAGGGATACATTCTAAAATTCAGACATGGATTAACTGAAAGGAGAAAGTATAAGACTTGTAGGCTCATTATGAAGAAATCTCAGTTCTTAGTGGCAATTCATGAAGTCATTTATTCCTGTTACTCATCTAGGTCACCTGATAATGATACTGAAGATTAACAAAGAAGCAATCATGATTTACACTGCTCAGAGAAAAAGACATCTGACTTTTCTTAACTTGGACAGCATGAACTACTTGAAGTATTTAGAAGAAAACATAGCCAGAGATATTCTGTATGCACAGATAATGATTACATATTAGTGTCTTCTCAGAGCATGAGTATATGGTATTAGCATACCTAATGACTGGCTGGTACAACTGTTTGTCAACAGGCACAGCTCCACCAGCTATAATGGAGTCATACCTCATTGACCAAGAGCTGAATTTGGCCTCCAGATTTTAATGGCTCCTTCAAGAGCTGCTGTGGTTGTTAGTCCAGACTTCCAAATCCTGAGACTCACCTTATAGGGGTTATCAGGTTATTCCTAACACTTCTCATTTCTCTTTGCTTTCAGCTGAAAGGAAGATGCCCTGTGCACCTGCTGAAACATTGAGATGCGTGCTGTGACCTGGACATATCCACACAAAAACCAAAGTAGAGAATTTCTAGGGTTATAGCAGACAGCAATGAAGACTCAAATGTATCTCTACTGAAATTAAAGTCTCTGCATTATTTTTCATTTTCTTCACATTCCTATCTGTCTTACATGAAACAGAAATTAAGACATCCATATCACAAGTATGAAAATGAAGTGAAAGAAACAACACAGGCTCTTTTTTGTTTGGTTTGGTGTTTGGTTATCTTTGTTGGGGAGAGAGTTGCAAGGACCCTGGAAAACATTGAATTACTTCAAAATCCTATAGTCCACATGTTATTCGCTGCTCCAATAACTAGAGTGCTCTCCTGGGGCAAGTTGCTGTATTTCTTTGGGCTCCCCCTCCCCACCCTTCATATCTTTGTTTTCCTTTCTGAGAAACTGATGTTATAAAAGGGAAACAAAAATTACTTTGATGGGAGTCCATGAGACCTGATATCTTTTGATGCCTCCAAACACTACATCAATAACAACAATGAACACCTGCTAGTAGAGGTAAGTTGTTTATTGGTGTACTCTATAGACAGCTACAGTTCCATAAATAATGACAGAAGTTCACATAAAAGCATCAGAGATTCATTAGGCTAAAAATCTATTTCTTCAACTGCCAGGAGAGAGGAAACAGGCAGATTCTTCCTGCTGGTCAGATTCTTCCTGCTGGTCAGATTCCTATTATAATAGCATTTTTGCCCCTGCAAAGTCAAAAAAAAAAGACATTCACTCCACAGAATAAAGTTATTGCTAGAGTTAGGTGATCTTTTCTGGGAGAAGGTTCAGCCAGGCAATGATACAGCTGAAAGTAAGGAGTTGGGTATAGACACCATGGCACAAGCATTATGACAAAACTTTTTTGCACATTTACGTGAGGTCACCTTCAGCGTTTACATGTAAGCAAGCAAGTGCCTACAAGGCACCATTATGGAGAAATTCCCCAAGCCCTTTCTAGGAATTCAGCATGCTGGGGGTGCCTCTCACATACTAATGCATGCAGTATGGGCAATAAACACACTGAGTTAGAGAGGTGTGTGCAGTCACAGGGCTACAGTCTTGTTGGGATCACAGAGATGTGGTGGGATGGCACCCATGACTGGAGTGTTGCAATGGAGGGATACGGACTCTTTAGGAATGACAGGATAGGAAGATGAGTAGGGCAAGTTGCCCTTTATGCGAGGGAGCAGTTGAAGTGCATGGAGCTTTGAAATAAATCACAACTGAAGACCACCAGTTTTTCTCCTCCATGGTGCAGTGGAATAAGCTACATTCTGTTTGTACATCACATTTTGAGAGAGCAGGACTGCTTTATCCAGCAACACAGATACCCTCTCTTTGAGTTTACTTTTAACACACAGTAGAGCACAGAAGAAACAAATTAAGTGGACTGATCCAAGGGGTGTTTGCCACCTCAGAAATCAACTCAACAATCCTGGAGAAAAATACCTTATACCATTGTGTTTACACAACTTTCCCTTATCCATGAGCCACCTTAAACAGGGGACCTAGCTTGTCTAAACCCATGAGTCCTTGTTCTGAGACTGCAACATTCTTCTTTATTTTAAAATGCAAAATACAAATAAATTACCTAAAACAGATACCAAGACATTTACATTTAACTTTTACAGTCACTACCAGTTTCCTTCTCATCTGGACCTGAGAGAACTGGATTAATCTGCTCTTTCTCAATCTTCACAATGAGCTCTCCAGTACTAACTGGTATAATTAACCCCTATTTCCCTAGCCTAATCACTAAGCCAGGAACAATCCAGCCAGCTTCCTAAAACACAACAAACACAATCATGCAAAATCAGTCAGAAAGAGCTTGGGCAGAAGAAGGTGATAGCCATAAAAGGGAGAAACAAGAAAAGACAAACTATCTTCCACTTTCACCTCTATTACATAGAAAATTCTTTTGCTGGTCAATGGACACCAAATCACAGGGGACAATGAACAAAAAAAAAAAAAGACCCTGAAAAACAACTGATTGAAAGAAAAATTAATGAAGTAGAAATATGAGTAACTAGCTTACTAACAGGTAGCAGACAGCTCCCAGCTGCATCACACAACCTCTGAGAGCACCTCTTCTTGCCTTTGCAGCAGTCAAAAAATCTGTCAATGCATCTCCTCTCCTGTGGAATAATATAATCAAACTCAGCTGGCATGAATTAACACTGGTTTGTATTTTTCCCCAACACCAGACCACTCCTTTATCCAAATCTCCATGACCTTTGCTCTTGTCTCATATTAGTCAAAATTTTGAACACACATCCTGACAGAAGTAGCATGGCCACATTTACTGCAATTCTCAACAGAACCATGCTAAACTAGAATGAAAGTTCATTTGTGAATAGAATTAATTTATCACAGAAACAAAGTTATATATCATAATCCTTTGGATTGCTCAGTTTTAATGCATGCTAAATTTACAGGCTCTAATTTTTCCACAAGGAACCATTTCTCTTTATATTATATTTGATCAACATTATTGTTTCCTAACAAAAGACACACTGAAAGTCTTGTGTGGGACCAATGCATGAAGAGAGTAAGTTTTTACAGTTACAGTTAATTTCAAGGTGCAGCAAGCCCATATAAGTAGGTGACTAAATGCTTAGTATACCTAGCTGTTTCTTGCAGTTATATTAATACAGTTCACACATTAAGATGAATGCCTAAAGTGAAGAGAGAAGAAGGTCCTGGTTTCTAATATGAATCCTGGTTTTCTGAGTTTCTATGTCTCAATCACTGGCAAATCCCATATAATATACTATATAGAAGAGCATTCTTAATATATCTTAAATTAGTGCAGAGGTATACTATGAATGTTTCTGCTACTGAAATAAGATCTCTGGCACCTGTTTTCTGATTCCTAGAACTCCTCCTCTCTGTAGAATGTGATACGCATCACTATGACAGTTTTAATGCTGGTTAGATTTGTTAAGGCCTTTTTTTTTTTTGGATGACATATAGTAAAGTAAATATTTCTCATTTGTTTAGAGTAATAACCAAAGAAGTGACAAGACCCAACATACTGATAAAGTCTGAGATTATCCTACAGAGTTATATTCTCCTTTCAAGCTGTCAAAATATGTAACAAACATTGCTAGTAAATACAGAAATAATCTTGACAGCTTTTGGATATAGGATAGTAATGAATTTGAAATATATATTCTAGGAAATGAAATCTAATTTTTCATCCATTGCTATTCAGCCTCTGTGCTCCATGAGTCCAGTTAAAGTCTAGGGATAAAATATGAATTTAAAAATGTAATTAATTATTAGGCTTCTCTTTAGCACTACATAAAACTTAAAAGGATATTTTTTTCTACTCCACACTTAAACATTTCCTTCCCACATAACCCTTGAAGTTATTTCCATAAAAAGGGACCAGTTACAAGAGAGGAAAATACTGAGAATATGTAAATCATCATAAGGATTCTATCAGTCAGATGAGAAACCCACAGCACTTTAAGCATAACCACATTCATAATGATCACATTATGCATGTAATCTTGCTGTAAACATCACCTTTCAGCTCTGTTGAATGATTTGTTCAGCCATGAATTACTCAACAGATGTTCTGTGCTCTCTCAAAGGAAATTTCTTTTCTGCAGAGGGTTGTTAGAAAGTATAGGTTTTGGTCAAGGTTTGATATTAGGCAAATGCATCATAAATGTGTAGTTTCCTCTAAAAAATCTAATTTTTTATTACTGTATAATTTATTGGGATGGGTCTGATTTCAAAGGCTTAAAATAAAAATTGAACATGGTAACATCACAGAATCACAGAATAATTTATGTTAGAGGAACTTCTGAAGATCACCTAACTCAATTCCCTGCTCGAAGCAGTGTGTATTGGGTTTGCATGGTAAGGTTTGGGTAGCAGGGGGGATACAGGGGTGGCCTCTGTGAGGAGCTACTAGAAACTCTCCCTATGTCTGATACAGCCAACGCCAGCCGGCTCCAAGACCGACAGACCCACCGCTGGCCAAGGCTGAGCCCATCAGCAACAGTGGTAGCGCCTCTGGGTTAACAGATTTAAGAAAGGGTAAAAAACTTTGCACAGTTGCAGCCAGAGAAAGGAGTGAGACTATGTGAGAGGAACAGCTCTGCAGGCACCAAGGGCAGTGAAGAAGGAGGGGGAGGAGGTGCTCCAGGCACTGGAGAATAGATTCCCCTGCAGCCTGTGGTGAAGACCATGGTGAGGCAGGCTGTCCCCCTGCAGCCCAGGGAGGTCCATGGTGGAGCAGATATCCACCTGCAACCTGTGGAGGACCCCACGCCACAGCAGGTGGGTGCCTGGAGGCGGCTGTGACTCTATGGGAAGCCCACAGTGGAGCAGGCTCCTGGCAGGACCTGTGGACCTGTGGAGAGAGAGGAGCCCATGTTGGAGCAGGTTTGCTGGCAGGACTTGTGAGCCTGTGGGGGACCCACACTGGAGCAGTCTGTTCTGGAAAGACTGCACCCCATGGAAGGACCCACGCTGGAGATGTTCATGGAGGACTGTCTCCCGTGGGAGGAACCCTACACTGGAGCAGGGGAAGAGTGTGAGGAGTCCTCCCCCTGAGGAGGAAGGAGCAGCAGAGACAAGGTGTGATGAACTGACCACAACCCCCATTCCCCGACCCCTGCTTTGCTGGCGGGGGGGGCAAGTAAGAAGAAAGGGGTGGGGGGAAAGTGTTTTAAGATTTAGTTTTTATTTTCTCATTACCGTACTCTGATTTGATTGTTAATTAATTAAACTAATTTCCCCAAGTCGAATCTGTTTTGCCTGTGACAGTAATTGCTGAGTGATCTCCCTGTCCTTATCTCGACCCATGAGCCTTTCATTATATTTTCTCTCCCCCTGTCCTCCTGAGGAGGGGAGTGACAGAGTGGCTTTGGTGGGCACCTGGCATCCAACCAGGGTCAAACCACCACACAGTGCCAACTTCAAAATTAGATCAGGTTATTCAAGACTATGTCCAGTCAAATTCTGAGCACCTTCAGGGATGGAGAAACATTCAGAAGTTCAATCATCCTTACCATAAATTATTTTGTTCCTTACATCTGGTCAGAATTTACCTTGCTGCAATTTGCAACTGTTGTTACTCATCCTATTGTTTTGCAACTTGAAGAAGATTTTCACCCTGTATTGTCCGTAAGCTGAATTTAAATACCTGGAGGCACCAATTAGATTTCCCCAGCCCCCAGGCCTTCTCTTCTCCAGGCATAACAAATCCAGTTCCCTCAACATCTCACCTGTAATGTGCTCCAGCCTCCTAACCATCTCAATGACCCTCCACTGCACTTAGCCTCAGTTTCTCAATGTCTTACTTCTACCAGAGAGCCCAAATTGTGTGGTATCACAATTGCCAAATAAAGGAGAATAACTGCTTCCCTTGACCTGCTGACTACACACTTGCTGACAAAACACAGGACATGGTTAGCCTTCATTGTTACAAGGGCTCTCTGCTCACTGACGTTCATCTTGTTCTCTACCAGGTACTCTACACCCTTTCCTGCACAACTGCTCCCTAGTGAGGCAGTGTCCAACCTCTGCTGTTGTGAGTGGTGTTTCCATCTCAGACACAGGAAATTTTTGCCTTTTAGAAGTTAACATGGTTTATGTCAGCCCATTTCTGAACAGTCGCCCTGTCTTCCAGCATACTGACCACCCTCCCCAATTTGGTAACATCTATGAATTTTTCTGGGAGTGTGCCCCATCCTATCATTCGGGTCCCCAAAGAAAACCTTAAAAAGTATCAGCCCCAGTACTGACCCCTGAAAAATGCTACTAATAACCAGCCACCAACCAATTAGTTGTTCAATTGCTGACTGCTACTCTTTGAGCCCACCTATTCAATGTAGCTGTGCTGAAGGCTTTGTAAACAACACCCACCATTGGCTCCTCATCCACCAAGACAGTCATCTCATCACAAAAGGCAATCAGGTTCATCAGGCATGATTTGCCTTTGGAGAATCAACATTGGTTACTCCAAAACACTTTCTTGTTCTTCATGATCCTGGAAATGGCTTCCAGGAGGATTTCCCCCAAAATCTTTCCAGGGACTTGAGGTATGGCAGACCAGTCTGTAGTTCCTTGGATTGTCTTCCTTGCCATTTCTGCAGGTGAGTATGACACACCTTTTGCAGTCACCAGATGCCTTCCCCAGTGACCATGAGTAGAGGGTCACAGATTTTATTTATTTAGGTTATCTACTGTATTACTGGAACAAGAACACACTATGGCTGAGATCCTCCAATAACATCTCTACATAAAAATATTTCTGCCTGTTTAGAATACCAGAAAGTGAATCGTAGTCAATTTTTTCCTGCATTGGTGCTATTACAGTGTTGCTCAGTGTCTGTGTTCTGTTTTGTTTGAACTATGCCATGGCTGATCTTAAAACAATACTGAAATATTATGAAAGGTTTCAGTAGACATCAGTAGAAATTCCTATTTTGGTAGGATTTCTGAGAGAACGAAAAATTTCTAAAACAACAGAGGAAAGTCACAAAGCTTCTCCAGAGAAACATATTTGAAAACAATGAAAAATAGCTAAATCATTTTTATCATGATTAAATTTGTATTTTCTAATTGGGATTACTTGGGTAGATAAAAAGGGGAAGAGGGGGCTCATGGTACTATCTGCACTAAATCACTGGAAGTAAAAGACCAAATTAAAAGATGGTCACAAGTAGTTTTGATCACATCCAAAATTAAAAATTTAATCCTTAGAGAAGGTTTCCAAAGCTATATTCACTTTGGAGCAACTGTGCCTAAGTCTTTGGGTCAAAAAACCTGACTCAAATGCTAGCTTCTATTAAACTTCACAGCAGAGGTGAAATTTTCATTCCTTAGCCTGTGAAAGTATAAAGTACACAGAAAAGGGATCAAAACTCCATGATGGGCCCCCCAGTTCAAGAAGGACAGGGAGCTGCTGGAACAAGTCCAGAGGAGAGCCACAAGGATGATCAAGGGACTGGAGCATCTCCCTTATGAGGAAAGGCTGAGAGACCTGGGTTTGTTCAGCCTGGAGAAGAGAAGACTGAGGGGGGATCTCATCAATGTTTATAAGTATCTGAAGGGTGTGTGTCAGGAGGATGGGACTGGGCTCTTCTCAGTGGTGCCCAATGACAGGACAAGGGGCAATGGGCACGAGTTGGAACACAGGAAGTTCCACCTGAATATGAGGAAAAACTTCTTTCCTGTGAGGGTGCCAGAGCAGTGGAACAGGCTGCCCAGAGAGGCTGTGGAGTCTCCTTCCCTGGAGACATTCAAACCCCGCCTGGACGCGGTCCTGTGCCCCCTGCTCTAGGTGTGCCTGCTCACGCAGCGGGGTTGGACGAGACGATCTCTCGAGGTCCCTTCCAACACTTACCGTTCTGTGATTCTGTGATAAGCCTACAGCATAGTTCTTATGTCACTCTCATGGGAGTACACAGGTGTGTAAACGCCTTTTCTTCTCAAAAGTTTCCATAGAGGAAGTCAAGAACCACAGACCATACAATGTATTCTGTATGGTAAAGTGTTATTTGCTATATCTTGTAGCTGGTAGTATATAATAAAATAAGACAGAGCACTAGAAAGCATAATCACAATGAAGCAAAGCTAATTGTTTTTGTGTGTACTTCCTTATTTTTTTCATTTTTATTTACTTATTTATTTTCTATTATATCTATTTACTCATTAATTTATTCACTTGGATTGTCATATCTGTGATATCCTGCTAATCTAGGTAATTACACATCAGGATATGGAACAATCAGAGCCAAAGAACTGTGTTTATCTCCCACTCCATGGTGTTAGCCTCAGGGATATTAAACAGTTTTGTCAAATTATTTGCCAAAAGGATGCATGTACGACATTATTAGTATCTTAATGTATGTGGTCAGTACTGCTGGTAACACCATAAAAGACATTTTCACTTCTAATTTAAGAGATGCCAAATTTATCAAATGTACTCAAGTTCATACAATTCAATCTCATTTAAGAAGTAAAACAAATATAACTGAAGTGAGATAGATTTACTCTATGTGCTTTTTGAAAAAACAAGATAATCAGGAACTCTGAATTACCCTCTATAAAAGATTGCCTCCCTGGGGTTATATTCAAGTCCATCATTATCACAGCATGAAGGAATGAAAGTGTCGGGCAGAGATATAGAAACTCCCATGCCTGCGTCCTGCTTCAGTTCGATACCACACCCTGTGAAAAAAATGCCTGTTCGTGGCAAGATGAACAGCATCACCTGACAACCAGTCACTGCCCACACCCTGCACCGCAGACAACCTCCAGGACCAGGCAGGCAGTGGGTGCTGAGCTCTCTAACTTAGAGCTGGGATTTCTCTCCCCTTTGCTGCACTGTGATACCTTGCTGCCGTCAGGAGGAGATGTGACTTCAGGTAATTGCACAAATCTCTTTCCAGTGGTCCAGCTCCTGACTTTTAAACCATCCTTTCTGTAGTTCGTGTTACCTGTCTGTTGCTACCTAGATCCAGATGGCACTCATTTAACTCTCAGGATGAAGCAAAGAAGCAGCACCAGCATCCCCCACCTGCACGGACCCAGGACCTGCATCCCCTGCCCTGTTCCTGCGCCCCTCTTGGAGCCCTACCACCACAGCCAGGCTGGCAAAGGTCAGTGCATCCTTCCTTGCCTTCCAAAGTGCTCAGTCCTATCAGGAAGTGGGGGTATTTTGTTTTTTGGGGGGGAGCATGCCAAAGGCACCTGCTCCTCCCGAGGGCAGGAGTCCTGTGGTCTGACCTGGCTGCTGGGTTCCCAGGTGGTTGCTCTCACTTTGGGGTGGTCAGCTTGGGGGAGTCCGAGGCTGGGCGCTGACCCCACATGGTGCCTATCAGTGTGGAGGGAGGGACAGGGCAGCCAGTGGGGGACCATCTCCACTTTGGGGGGATAGTGGGACCCTCTGCTGCTAGCTGAGCTCTCAGTGATCTCCTGTTGCTCTGAGCAGGGTGGCAACAGGCAGCATATGTGAGACCTCAGTGGCTGGATGCACTGGAAGAGACAGGGGCTTGAGAAGAGCAAGGGTTTTGCCTTTTTTTCCCCACTTCCAAGTCGTCCTCATCACCAGTGGGCCTGGCCACTCATCTGTGGCCATGGAGAACTCCTCCCTCCCTAAGACCAATGCCTCATGTGTGGGTGGGCCCATGCACTGTGCCAGAAGAGGGGATGGGGGGCTGAATATGTCCACTCCCTCACTGAGCCCCAGTTTCTACATCACCGTGCCTGTCATCTACTCAGTCATCTGTGCTGTGTGACTGACAGGCAACACCGCTGTCATCTATGTAGTCCTCAAAGCCCCGAAGATGAAAACAGTCACTAACATCTTCATCCTCAACCTGGCCATTGCTGATGAGCTTTTTACCTTGGTGTTACCCATCAACGTTGCTGACTGCCTCCTCCTGCAGTGGCCCTTTGGAGAGTCCACGTGCAAGATCATAGTCTCCATAGACAAGTATAACACCTTCTCCAGCATCTACTTCCTCACCGTTCTGAGCATTGACCGCTACCTGGTTGTAGTGGCCACCACCAGTTCCAGGAAGATGTCCTACCATACCTACCAAGCAGCCAAGATTGTGAGCCTGTGTGTCTGGTCCTTTGTCACAGTCATCATCCTTCCCTTCATTGTCTTTGCTAAGCCACACAAGGAGCAGGGGTGCTCCCAATGCCTCTTTGTGTTCCCTCACCCTGAGAGTGTGTGGTAGAAAGGCAGTCGGATCTATAACCTCATTTTAGGCTTTGCCATCCCAGTGTCTGCCATCTGCATCCTCTACACCAGCATGCTGTGCAGATTGAGATGTGTGCACCTCCGTAGCAATGCAAAAGCTCTGGACACAGCCAAAAAAAATTTACACTGATGGTTGTTGTTGTCTTGGCTGTCTGCCTGTTCTGCTGGATGCCCTATCATATTAGCACAGTGGTAGCCCTCACCACAGACATCTCACAAACTCCACTGGTCATTGGTATTTCCTACTTCATCACTAGCTTGAGTTATGCCAGCAGCTGCTTTAACCCTTTCCTGTATGCCTTTCTGGGCGACAGTTTCTGGAGGAGCTTTTGCAAACTGATAGATTGCACAAACACCTCATAGAGCCAACCTTCTCTCCCCTCCTGTGTCCCTCTCACTGTCATCTGCCCTCCCTGGGTGACTCCAGCCCACAGAGCACTTTCTTTCCAGCCTCCTTGTGATGGCCCACAGGGCTTCAGATTGTCTCACTACCCAAGATTCAAACTAGGACAGGTAGAGCTTTCTCAACTTTCCTGCACTCATTTCCTCAGCACTGCTGTCCATCCCTTGCCCTGTTTTTTGGTTTTGTTTTTTTTTTTTTTTTTAAATCCTTTCTCTCTAATGCACTTTGTGTCCTAGGTTTGTAGCTCGCAGAGCTGCAGCATGTCCCTTTTCCCTTTTTAAGGATATTGCTTTGTGAACTCAAACCACATGACCATCTCTATTACTGGTGATTCATAAAGCCCAATAAAGGTGTGTTATTGAATGTCTTGCTTAATGATTCCTCAGCCTCTTTCATATCCACTGGGCATGCTTACCCGAAGTCTTGCAAACTTAGCAATATTGAAAAAGACAGAGCTCCAAAGGATAAGGAATAAACCAAAGTACTGAGCTCATTTCATTTCACCAGGGACTGAGATAAGGTAGTCAAAATCTGTGATATCAGGTGAGAGAGACCTCAGTCTGGTTTTAAGACAGAAAGAGCAAGCACTCACTAGTACACAGATGTGGGTTTGGAGCCACTTACTGTGGAAAATAGCTTAGCAGTGTACTTGGTAGCTGTAGTTTGTAAAATCTGCAGCTTTTGTTTGCGTCAGAAGTGGTGTTTACTTTTTTATTCATCATATGTTTATGGACAATCTTCTTGCACATACAGGTATTTTAGGGTTTTTTTTGTTGTTTTAGAAAACAGAATCAGAAGCTATTTTCAGAAAAATTTAGCCTTTAAGAGTTTGAAAAGGACTTCCTGAAACATGGGGAATATTCTGACTTCTTCCCTACTGATCATAGATTACATATTCAGTAGTTAGGTTACTTTAACAGTCTCTCACATACTTGCGCTCTGCTTGCTGGTGAGATTTATTAATATTTCTCTTAAGGAAGACAAAGGAAGTTAAAAAACCAAACAACCAAACAAACAAACAAACAAAAAAAAAACAAACACAGAAGATTAGCTTAATTTTATCTGGAGGAGGGGGGAGAGGGTCAATGAAAGTTTCACTAGAATTCACATCTCCAAACATTGCATAAGGAGGTTCTTTCCTCTTCTCTCCTCTTTTAGCCCTCTAAGGAAAACTGAAAAAATGTGAATGACTGGGAAAACACTTGCAGTTATTTAACATTTCTCATCTTAGTGATCTTCCCTGATCTTCCCTGCAGTAGATGCTAAATCAGTGTAACAAGAATTTTGTTACATATTTCCCCCTCCATTGAATACAGAAAGTTAGGGAAATGTGGCTAAGGAATTGCATGTCCACTTACACAGGAAAGGATGATGAGTTTCAGGAGGTGCATAAGGATTCGTGTGGTACATGCTCAGGTTTGCAGGTACCTCCTGAGAGCCCTTACACCAGGTCCCTTCCCACTACTGCAGTCTAAAGTTCTGCCATAGGCATGTGGAAAGTTTCTTTTGCTAAATTCTTCCAAAGAGACTCCAAATAAAAATTTTACTAGCAGATTTCAGCAATTATACAAACCCTGGTACATTATAATGCCATATAATTGGGTTGGTGGTTAAATCATTTCTCCTCATAAGCCGTTAATGTTCTCTGAGACAGTCAGTGCTAATTTCAACACCCAGTCTAGCTGTCATGAAAATGGAAGGATTCCTTTGGGGGACAACGGTGTCTAATTCTGCTTCATTGGAGCATATATGATTGATTCCCATCAGACACAGAATCTGGCCTTTGAAAAAGTAAGCCCAAAAGGTGCTGAGTACCCATTTCCACACCACTTACAAAAGCATGTTGCAAGAACTGGTGTCCCTTGCTTCATCTTTCTTCTTGAAACAAAAGGTAACTAACTTTCCCCACCAGGTGCCTGTTGTTTCAGCTGGGCTTGTAAATTGTAACCATGTTTCTCTGTGGTCAGTCCCTTGCCATAAAGAAAGTTCTGTGTGTCTTGGCATGTTCCTGTCGGACGCACTTTCTGGCATGTTACTTTGTATGGGCCAAGTAGCAAAGTCTGTTTTGGTTTAGGCTGCTAATCTGTATACACACACAACCTCTCTTGTATCCTTAAGCCATCGCGTCCACAGCAACATTATTTCTATAAAGATTGCATACAATTTTGAAAGTAAACAACATTATTCTCAGAAAAGACATTGCTGTGCTCTTGTTCGTTGCTGATCCTTCCCTGAAGACTGAAGAAAGCCAGTGAAATATGGTCCTCTGTCAAACAGTCACCTTAGAAAGTGGCACAGATTTGAGCATTGCTCCTGATAGCGACCATCTGAACATTTTGCTCAAGCTTCTATGCAGTCATGTTTGTGTCCTTGCCTGTCAGGGCCTCTATTTACCCCAGAAATGATATTGGCACTTAAGCAGCTTTATTAAAACCTATCCTGTGCCTATACATCAAATGCTCCTCTGAGATGCTTGATTGATATTGAGTAGGTTATAAGAACACTCTGATTTGTATTTCTTGTTATCTGATTCTGAATACCAAAATTTTAACTGTTCCTGAAGAGTATAATCTGGTTCAAGATTTAAAAAACAAACAAAAAAAAAAAGCCCAACAAACAGACCAACAACTTTCTAATCTAGATCAATGTAAAGACATTTCTTCAAAATCTTCCTATTTCTTATGAAACAGAAAAGCATTTTAAAGTATGCCTTTCCTCATACTCAGTATCTCAGTTCCTGTTGTCCATAGGGGAAAATAAGGGAAATGCTATCCATTAACAAATTTCATTTCAAAGTATCTTATGCTGCCTGTCTTTTTCGTATTAGAAACATAAAAATGCAAATAGAATATCACATATAATAAACACAATACTAAATTTCTTCCCATTCTGAAGCCACATCTTACCTGTTCTTCATCTCATCAGGGTGAACATCTGAGAAGAAATCAGTGTTTCCCAAAATGCCTGGAGTTTTCCCATGGTTGTTAATCACAGAATAGGCTGAGACTTGAGCAACAGCCCAGCTCTGACTCAGGTGCTCATCTTAAATTCATGCACTGGGCAGGACTCCCCTTGCACGGCTGTGCTGTCTTCAGTGTCCATGACGTGTCTGGGAGGTCGGACTGAAGCCTGTCCTGCTGTATGCGTTGCAGATGGGCGTCTACCTGGAATAAGTTAAGCCTGGACAGCCTGGGGAGGGTGTTGAACAGTAAGTATGACCCCCTCTGATCTTGCAGAGCTTCAGCATTAAAACAAGCAATACCTCTTTTTTTTCTTCCATTGTATGCCCTTTTTGTTTAGGAAACAGAACATTCTGGGGAAGCCCAAATGTGACCAAAACCAGCCCTCAGCAGCAGAGGGATTGGTTAGGTCTTCAACACTGCTGGTCTGCAAGGACAGCCTGGTGCCCTATAGAAGCTAAACTTTGGCTCCCAGAGAATAATAGAGGATAACAGAGGATAATATCTCAACAAATTTGCCCCTCCTTAAACATTTCTACTTCTATTTCAGAAGATGAGTTTATGCTCCTGTTCAGCCCATGCTTAACCAGCTACAATGAAATTTAACAGTATCACATCTTGAGACAGTATAGTCACTGTAAGGAATTATTTTAAATGTTTGAAAATTAGTAAAATGAAAATAAATCCATTTTCCCTACAGTACAACTGTAACCTGCACCTGATATTGCAAATGTTAGATATAGACTTCCATGAGGAAAGCAGAGAAAACAGAAAAACAGATTATATCATTAAATACAATAGAATTAATGGACTAGAAAAAGTGGACTTTTTTATGGTATTGAAGTAGGAGTGAGAGAAGTGGCCATCAGGCCATGGCAATCCTGCCTGATGGAAATTGCTTTGGATGCACAGTTAATCCTTTTCCTAAGAAAAAGCAGAGTAACCGATCCCATCTGGTTAGTAACTTTTGATCCCAAGTGTACCTGCATTTTCAGATAGAATTAAATCCAGGATGTTGTGCAGATCCAGCCACGTAGTGGCAACCTCAGTATGGGTATGAGCTTCCCAAGAAGAAAATATATCTTATACTTCTGCAAAGAAAACTATGCAGCAAGGCAGACAACTCCAGCCCTGCTACAGCCAAGGGGGCTGTAAGGGGGGATGATCAGAATATTTACTTCAAAAGCAATTCCCTGGCCTAACTGAGGTGCTGGCATGCACACATCCTCCATAGCACCACAAAATTTCACAATCCAGCTCCGAGAAGTTCTCACTCTGAGAGGTACTAGGAAATCCAAGATCTGCTCCTAAACCCTAGTTCTGAATAACGGGCTGAGTATAAATGTTTAGAGTATATATGTTGATTATAATATATAATTATATAGTACTCAATGGGGCATGAAAGGTCATACAATTCTTTCCTGACTTGCTGTTCAGGCTGCCTGTCACTGGCATAACAAGCTGACATCTTAGTAACACTCTCCGTGTGCCTGACTGTAACATGGACAGATTTCTGATCCCTGTAGTACATCTGGATGGTTCCTGCAGGTGTCTCTTGTCGGGCACATCTGGCAAGGAAAATGCCATCCTCAGAAAGGAGCATTCTATTTCATGAAATAATATTTTGTTTAGATTACCTCTGTAAGCTGAACTAAACTGCTTAAAATATTTTCCTAATTCTTAGAAGTCTCTAAGAATCAATTTCTGTTATTTCTTGCCTAAGAATATTTCCAGTTTCTGCTCCTTTTAATCACCTAAATGATAACTTTTTTTCCTAATAAAACTTTTGAGAACAAGTTCTTTCACTGTTTTCTTGTGCTTAATTAAACTAGGTATTCCCATTTCTAAAGCAGATAAATACCTTATTTTTAGATAAAAAAATATTAGAAAGAGTATTTTCTGTAGAGACATCCTCTTAAATGAAGAATGCGTTGACTTTTGTCTAGTTATATTTGAGTAGATGGAGTTTTCCTCAGTGAGTTCAGAAATTCTGGAATTTCCAGAGCCTGGAAATAGAGAAAAATGCTTTTTCCAGAGACCATTGCTATAGTGCCCCCGCAATTTCAACCATATATATAATTCAATGGAATAACATCCCATCTCTTAAAAAGAAAACATACTTAAAGTCATCAAGTGCAGACAGAACATAAAGCAGTTTACAGACTTGAATTTAACAGACCAACATTTGGTCTAATACTGACATTGTTGTCTAATCTACATAGCACAACATCCAGCTGGCAAACACCCTGTATGTTCACATGTGCAATGTACACAAGTTTTCATTAAAAAAGAAGCAGATTGTGATTCTTTTGCTCATTCTGGTAAGCAGCTGCTTACATGAGCAGCCCAGTCATGCCAAAGAAAAGATTCCTTAGTTAACCCTGTCTGAGGGTTAATTGCTCACCAGTACCAGTAAGGATCTCGCGGACCAGCTCATTCCAGTTATAATGGTCCTCAGCCCTCTCGACTTGTCTGGTCTCTTTTTGTTTCAGAGTAGTTCTACTGTGGACAATAGAAAAAGTTTTATAATTGCTCTGCTCTGCCAATGTAAAGAAGGACTTTAACCAAAGGTAAGTCTATGCATTTGCATCCTGAGTGAGAGAAAACCACCAATTTATTTTTCTGCACTACAAAATGAAAAAAAAAAGTAAACTCTGCCTAAGTTTTATGTATTTGCCATTTTCCCATCTTCTTCCATAGCCATTTTTAGGAAGTGTGAAGAAAAATCACAAACTATCAACTCATTGCTAAAACTATGTACGCACAGCACTTCCAAAACCTTTTTCTACTTAGAAAACCTTTAAACCACCAGAGGGAGTTCAAAGACAACTTATTCAGCAAATGTACTGAGTGGAAATTCGAGTTTCTGCTGTCAGGCCCGACACAGCATGCATTTTGCTATGTAAGGTCTCTTCTGTCCAAATTTTACTCGAAAGTATGATAAACAGAAGTAAGGTATTAAAATAGCTTTAAGATATGAATAAAACATATATCTAACAAAAAAAAAAAGTTTAGGTCAGAATTTTGTAAAGGTATGATCCAAAGCTGTTTGGCATTTTTCTGTTTATAAGCATCCTTTTCCAATGTTTCTTAAATACCAAGAGGCATGGTGTCTGGATGCAGCTGAGGACCCATCTCCTCCGGCACATTCCCACTCCCTGTGGTTTGGGAGAGCATTGGGCAGGTGTCACTGACGCAAAGCCAGTGTCAGCAGGCAGAGGCTACCTTTCCACCCCCACCATTCCCCAAGCCAGGGCAGCCCTGTGGAGCCCAAGCTGCCTCTGGGCAGGGATTTGGGTGTCTCTGTACTGTGCTTCCCATTTTCATTAACTGGATTTTTTCCCATTATTTCCTTTCTTCTGTTCCTGGTTCCTATTATCCCCAGACTGTATTTGGTCTTTTGGACACTTCTCCGCCTTTCAGCTATCAGCCCCTAGATGGCACTGGGTATTCACTGCCAAGCCATTACTGTTTTCCTAAACCGGAGTTAAAGACTAAAAGAAATGCTCCTGAGAGCTAAATCTGATGCTGTGTTACAGGATATGCCAAAACTAATACAAATTAGCCAGGGGAAACAAGGAAATGCTGGGATTTTTATTGTAAACTATATATAAAATAGCATGAATCCATACACGTTTATAAATTTTGAGGATTAGTACTTTTTAACAGGTATTGCTTGAACAGTTGAACAAAGTATGCTGAAGTTGTAGAAGTAGTTTATTTTAAATCTAGATTAAAACTCCTTTTTGCTCCCAAATTAACTTCTCAGTTCAGACACTAGGCAGTTCAGTAAGGTAAGAGATTCTCAATCAAAATTCTCAAGTCCTTAAAGAAAAAGGGTCATTTTCGTTAAAGGAAATGTGTCCAAAATGTTTTTTTTTAAGGTATATATTAAGAAAAAAAATCTATATGCTTCTGATAAGGAGCAAGGACTGTAATCATTTAAATATCTGGCAAATTTTGGTGATCCGTAAGTAGTGCAATGGGCTTAGACACAGTTAGTATAATTTTAGTATATGAACAGTCAGAAATATAATCTGCCTTTATAAACCATTACAGGTTCAGATGTGACTACAGTCCCCTTAAATATTGTAATGTATATTTATGTTTCTTATTGGATGGAAGTCCTACAACATGCTTGTGTGGTAGCAGATCCCTTTTCTACAGGGAGAAATCTAGGCTACACTACCTAGCACGTGATGAGTAAGCACTCCTCAGCTCTAGCTCTGAGGTGCATAACCTCTGCATTACATCCTTGCCTGCTGAGGCTAAGTCAAATCAGTTGGAAAATGCTAACATAGTGGAACTGTTGGTTGGTAATTGTTACTTACTGCTAATACTATGGTAGCACTGAGATGCTAACAAACCAGTCTGGGTTATTGTGGTAGACATTTACCCACCTACAGAAAATTAAAAGCTGCACAAGAGAATTTGCGATCTAAAAGAGACAGACACTGTCTTGCTTTCCTGGGGACACTGGTCTCCTGAAAGCCTGAGAGGAGCATGAGTCTGCTCCCCTCCATGCCTCAGAAGAGGCTTGTAGTTTCCAAGGTCTACATTACACTTCTGCATTAAATTCACCTTAAAACTGAATCTGAAAAAATGCACATGGGCTTTTATGCCTCAGTCACTGAGTCTATTATAAAATGAATCTTCAGTTAAAGAAAAAACAAGGCTAATTTCTGGTTGGCATAGTGACATAGCAGCAATATACTATATAAAACTTTCATGTACTTTATATTAGGTACGTATAGAAGCTATTGTCTTCATATTTGATCGGCCTTACAGTTTGACATTTGTTCTCTGCGATGAGCTAAAGCTACCCAAGTATCAGCAAGAGCTAGTGTGATAGATAATTTTTGATTTCTGGTACTGCAAAATGCTATGGGAACTTTGAACAACTAACTGAAGCTTTCATATAATGGCAGAAGGCAGCTAGCTATTGTCTTTTGGGGATACTTTGACCAGTTTTAAAAAAAAAAAAAAAAAACCAAAAACAAAAACAAAAACCCAAACCTATCTGCTAAGAAGCACTGCAGGATTAAATGGAAAAGTTTCAAAAGAGTAGAATCATAGAATGTCCTGAGTTGAAAGGGACCCACAAGGATCATCAAGTCCAACTCCTGTCCCTGCACAGGACAACCCCAAATTCACACATCTCTGAGGGTGTTGTCCAAGCGCTTCTTGAATAGCATCAGGCTTGGTGCTGTGACTGCCTCCCTGGGGAGCCTGTTCCAGGGCTCCACCACCCTCTGGGGGAAGANGGTAGTCAAGGTGGAGCCGACCATCGCAGAGTAGGGTGGGACAATCCCCTCCCTCAACCGGCTGCAATGCAGTGCTTGATGCACCCCAGGGCATGGTTGACATTGTTCACTGAGGATATTAGCTCAGGACCTTTTTTTCCTTGTGTCCTTATCTCTGGCCCATCATCCATACGCCATCAGTCTCTCTTTACAAGCTCACTGATGCTCTGCAAAACTAATTTCTTCTGCCTTGTCAGGGTCTTTATCATGTCCACATCAGACAGTCAGACTTCACTGTGCATTCCCTCCAATGTCCTCTTGTCTTCTGAACTGCCTTAATCAAGTTTATGGTACCACTAACATGGGATCAAGGAAAGCAATATGTTCTTTATTGTAGTGTCATCTGTTCTTCTGTTCCTCTGCTGTCTACTTTTAGGAAACTCCAATGCTATCTGCACAACAATGCCTCCCACTGATTCTGCAAGGGGAATTTGTCATTTATGATGTGCTGCAAAAGCTTTTAGGAATTGTCATCTACCTACTAAGAAGCACATGTCAGGGATCATGAAGAAAAGCAAAGCAAGACAGCAGAAATGCTAATTCTTCGAGGATGGAAAAAGAAAATGTGACATAAATGAAGGACTTCTGCATCCTTCACTGTTAAAACATGTTTGTACTCCGAAAAACATCTTGCAACTGTTAAAAAAGAATATGGCCCGAAGTTCACTGAAGTTAACAGGAATGGGGAGAAGAATGGTTCTCGGATGCTCCCATGTTGGGGATGCTGCACACAGTTTAAGGGACCTGATGCAATTCTCAGACAAGGGTTATGAGCCTTCTTAATATGCAATGATAAAATTACCAGATGATATACTTGCAGATACTGGCTGAAAATGCATGTTATGTTACCTTTAGCAACTGCATGAAGAATTAAGTGTTGGTAAAAGACATCTGCCTAATAAAATGAGAAGTGTTTCTATATAATTTACTACAAGCATAGGTATGTGCTCCCAACTCTCATCTTCCTTGTCATTAAAAAATCACTACTAAACACTTAAATAAATGAAGGAATTCACAACATTAGATGAGGAAATAATGGACTTAACTATATTATTTCTTTTTTTACAAAACTGCAGGGAAGAAAGAATCCTATAAACAAAAAAAAGTGGCTAAGCACTTAAATGATATAATAGTACATTGTACAAGGAATCAGCTAACTTAAATTTACTAAACTAATGAAAATCATTAAAAACTTATATAAAATTTCCAACCACTTTCCCACCAACTTCATTGCAATGAATGGATCTAACAACCGTGCTTCCAACACTGTTCATACTACAGTTAATGAAATTGTTACAAAATTAAATTGCAGGGTATGTATTTCATTTTTATTCATTTTCTCACAGAAAGTTTAACCAGAAAATACATTATTAATACACT